>JAHWFO010006271.1:2155960-2181351 GCA_023313115.1 Rhysida immarginata
AAAATAAAATAAAATAAAAAAAAAAAAACGTAAAATATTCAAAAGTAGCTAAAACAGCCTCAGTCAAATAAATAAAAATGCTTGTCTTTTAACTCGTCCAAGTTAGTATCGACAAAATTCTCCATGAAGTTTTTAACGTTTAGTAGCAAGTACCCATAACAAAGTGGTACATTCCCAGAGATAAACCTATCAGTGACCAGCTGCCTGAAATTTGTTTGTCTGCGATGATATTTAATAGCGTTTGAACCCAAGCGAAGATAGTCATGACTTCATACGAATTACGTGTGATATCTTAGCAATTGGATCTTCATTTATATTACTGTTTAAAAACAGATCCATTGCGATTCTTTTAATGCCTTGAAAATTAAAGTCATCCAGAATTTCAAGGACGCTCATCCTCCCATGATAAATGTTGAGCAAAGTATTTGAAGAGAGAACGCTTAATAATAGAATTAATATTAGATACTTTGCTCATATCATATGAAGTATCCCGAATTTTAAGTCTTTCCTGAATAAACTTTTTAAAAGCTAAAACTTCAAGCTGCACGGAAGCCAACTTTTGCTCAATGCCACCAAATCAGATTCACACGCAGTATACTAACTTTGGAATGACAAAGGCCTTAGAAAGCGTTATAAAAATCCTGAAATCAGTAAAAAAATGGATAAGCCGCTTAATGAGGCCCAGGCGACGAGAAATATCGCGATAAGTAGATCCATATGGCCCAAACAAGATCTGTTATCAGCAAGCAACGCCCCAAGATCCTTCAACACGTTCTTCTTCATTAAAGAACCATCATTTGTAGCATCATTTGTACGATAATAAAAAATAAACGGTGCGGTTTTCCGATTGAAGGAAACAATAAAAGATTTTTTAACATTTTGTACTAAGCCATTACAACTAGCCCAGTGCGCAGTCACCGCCAGACCCTGTTACAAAGTCTCGCAGTCACGCCAAGTATCAGTCGCACCAAAAAGCTTTATGCCTTCTGCATACAACAAAATATTAATAGGTAAATGTAAGAAAACAAGAGGGAGGTCCGCAATAAAAATGTTAAACAAGAGGGAGCCTAAAGGGGGCCACTGCGGAGCTCCACTTTTGATTGTATACACACAAGTCGCTCGGGGCCTGATTAATAAGTCTGAAGCTTCTGCCCAACAACATCGACTGAAGCCATTGAATATGTTCGGCGGCTTAATATGTCCCAACTTAACAAGCAAAAGATCGAAAATGTTAACACTGTCGAAAACCTTGGACAGATCAAGAAATAAGGCTTCGTCTTGAGCTCTTCGATCCACACTGCTAGCAATAAAAAGTAATGGACAGGTTCGCCTGTGTTGAGCGCTTGAGACGAAAACCATTTTGCGCCTGATGCAGGAGCGGTTCAATATAAGCTGAAAAAGCCTCTCAGCCATAAAGTTTTCAGCAATTTCGCGGGTATTACGTATATTTGATTAATATTTAATAAAAATGTGATATAGGTGGGAACAAATCAGTCAGAGTAATTAATTTTTTAAATTTTAATTTCTTCTATTGCAAATTTAATTTTTTGAGATTGTTCTGTTTACCTACAAGTGTAATTATCCCGGGCAACGCCGGGTACCTTTGGATCGAAACGGGCATCGGATATGCTCGGGCTTATATCCTTCGATCCGGCCTCACGAGAATCCTTCATCTCCCTTCCATCGCTTCTAACAGTAGCTTGCCGGCCAGGTGGCCGAGAGGGCTAGGGCGTAGGCTATCTAGTTCTCGAGTCCGTCTGACTGTGGGTTCGAATCCCGCCGTGGGCATGGATGTTTGCGTACGGATATAACTTGTGTAAAAGGCGCAAAATGATTTAAGTAGTCGACGCCTTAATTTCTAGACCCCCCCCCCCCACTAACAGTAGCTCGATTCCTACCGACTGACCTCTTCCTCCTCTTCTTCTCTTTCCTCTTAACCTTCCCTCTGTTTTCATTGGTCGGCATTCTGTTACGTCATACCAAAGACGATAAGAAAGGAAGACCGGACAATTCACGTTTTCCCATAGGAGAAAATGATGCCTCCAACTAGCGCCATTACTAGCTAGCGGTGCGGGCTGAAACAATTCTACCCTCCAAGCAGCCTTTCTTTTTACATTTCTTTAATTAGCCTCAAACAACCTCTTTGTTTTAAGAAATTTCCTCTTTTTATTTGCTCGCGATTATTACGATTAAAAATTATTGTTGTTAAATTTAAATTAATTAACGCATCTTAATTAACACAGAATTTTTATGGCAATTCCTAAATAATTAAAGAAAAATTTACTAACAATAAAAAAAAATAAAAAATTGAGACTTTTAAAAAAGATGAAAGTTAATAAATATATATTTATATACAACACCACCAAAATTGTATATTTATAATTCAATAAAATTATCGTAAGGTAATAATTTATATAATTAATAATTCATATGAGTAATAACTTCAACGTTTAATAAGATTCTAGCACAACAAAAGTAAGACAGAAATTATTTATTACATCCAGGAATGGATAAAAGAATTTATAAGAGATAACAAATATAATCATCACACAATTAATACAAAACAAAAATGCAATCTAATTCATATGTTAAACAGAATCAAACCAACGTATAAAACAATAGAAACTTCAAACATAAAAATTTAAACCAAGAACAGATGAAGGGGGAGGGGGTTCATCTGTTCTTGTTTAAAATGATGGATATAAAAGATTAAAATTACACAACTTAAATTTAGCATGACAGCAATGATTTATACATATATACTCGTTTGTTGAAACAACCTGGATCTGCACACCAGCGTCCCAATGACATATTTCATTTGAATCAGCTGCAGATTGCTTTTCGAAATGATTATCAACCGTCGTGAGACAATCGAAGAGCTGAGTGGAATCAAACACTTTTAGTTTCGATTTCACACGGTTTCGATTTAATAAAAGAAACAACGTTTAGGGAATGCAACATATACTTTTTATTTATTTATTAAATACATAACTTATTTGAATAAATAAGATCATTTCTCTTTATTTTAATATACGATAATTACGCCCTCCAACGGTGCGGGCAAAAGTACATCAAATGACGTGATGCGCGAAGAAAGCTGCGCGGATCACTTAAAACAGAGGATTGTCCGGTCTTCCTTTCTTATCGTCTTTGGTCATACTTCGTAATTACCGTCGCCTTCTCGCTTGAATATCAGTGTATTTCGTTCGTAATTCGAAGTACGGCGTAACACTAAGTGAAGGAGAAACAAAAACGTCATCGCATAACAATTAATGGAAAAGCATAGCAACAAATTATTGGGGAGAAACACTCTACAATTAGTAACAATAATGATGCGTTAAAACAATGAATTTTAAAAACTTTGCGTTACTCAACAAATAAAAATAAACAATAGCAGTTAACTCATGAAATTAGCCAGAAGGGCTGATAGAAAATATATTAATTTGGAATAAGAAATATGTGAGGGCTACTACGCCGTCACACTTTCAATACAAAGACATGGCATGTAATATATCAAAAAACTCGTAACGATGTGTCATGCATGAAATAAACGATTAATTAATGATACTCTATATTGGTTTAGTAGCACTTGCTCTGCAGTACCATATGGTATCATTGGAAACTTTCAATGCAAAGATATGGCATGAAATACATCAAACATCTCGGAACGATGTGTCATGCATAAAATAAACGATTAATTAATGATATTCTAAATTGGTACCACTGGAAACTTCAATGCAAAGACATGGCATGTAATATATCAAACAAGTCGTAACGATGTGATCATGTATGAATCTAACGATTAAAAAATAACACCCGACATGGTATTAGTAGCAAGAGCTCTATTGTACCATATGGTACCATTGGAAAATTCAATGCACAGACATGGCAATGTAATATATCAAACAAATCGTAACAACGTGTCATGCATGAATATAACGAGAAATTAATAAAACTTGATATTGGCTTAGTAGTACGTGTTCTTCTTAAGAGCCCGAGCAACGCCGGGTAAAACAGTTAAACATATATTAAAGATAGTCCCGGAAACCTGCCAGCATATTTGAAGTGGGCAGAACAATCATGACTGAAAGTAAGCAAAACACATGGGTAAACATGAGGGTACCTGATTAATAATTTTTTCACACTCCGATCACAGAATGATAAGTTTTTCCTTTCGTTAACTTTGTATTTGAAGTATTTTATAATATTTTTAAACAATTTTTCGATCATGGTTTCAATTTCAATTTCATTTCGATCATCTTTCGATACGTATTTTCGATTTATGATTGTGGAAAGTGATTCCTGATCCCTTTTCGCGTCTATTTGTATGGTTGTACGCGGAAACTTTGAAGAATAGTTTTGAATTAATTATTCCTCGGGCCCAAAATCGTCAAAAACAAAGAAGCCACACAGCTAACAACAACACGGCTCACTCCTGCCCAGAACTGCCATGGCTTCAATCAACACCTCCTAAAGAGAAAGCCTCCGCACGGAAACGTCATATATTGTTACATCAAGGGCATTGTTATTTGTATTTCTACCAATAATAAGCCCTGAATTTGCACTACTATGATGATGTAACAATGTATGACGGTTTCCGTGCAGAGGCTTTCTCGTTAGGAGGTGTTGCTTCAATTGGCTTCACTTTGGTGGCGATGTTAACAATAGGATTCGGAATCTACCTTTAATATACGTCATTGGAACAAACAGCTCGAGCAACGCCTGACGGGCATATCAGCTAGACTTTTGTTTTCGAAGGATGTCATAGATGGTGAAGCCAGACGAAGAAAGCTTTCATTTTATTCAATTTTTCCAGACTTTCAAGGTCGTAAGTATATATTTTCAGGAAGCTTGCTGCTCTCACGGTCAGTTATACATTGCTTGCCCCCGCGTGTCCAGGTGTCGAAATCTACGTGTTTTTGCACCAGAGGGGAAGACATACAACGTTGTTTACCGAAATGGACTTGAATGCACAACTACTTTACAATCCATGCCCAACTTGCCTGTGTAACTGATTCATTCATCTTATCATTTTTTTCATTATTTACTTTTGTACATATAATTTAATTTTCTTTTGTTCCCAGTTCATTGTTCATAAATCATCATTTTTGGTTTTCAAATGATTATGAAAGGTTTGGAGAAGGCTTTCTAGACTGCTTCTCATTTTCTTGCATTTCGTTCATATTTTGTTAATCATAGTTCAATTTTTAACATAACTAACAACCGTTTAAAAATTACTCAACGCATCTTTTCCACCCGGGCGAAGCCGGGTAATATTGTTAGTGTATATATATAAAAGAAGAAACTGACTGAGTGACTGAGTGTGTGACTAGGTGATCAATGCACAGCCCAAACCATAACTTGAAATTTTGTACAGAGGTTCTTTACAAAATGTAAGTGAGCACTAAGAAGGGTTTTTTGGAAATTCAACCTCTAAGGGGGGGGGGGGGGGGGGGGGGGGTTTTTAAAAGTTTGTTAACACATTAACTGGTGTTGAACTATATTCTTAACACATTAACTGGTGTGGCAATACAAACGTAACACATTAACTGGTGTGGCACTACATAATTAACCATATTAACCTCTTTTAGGGAGGGGGGTAACGAATTGTAGAGTGTGCTATATGAAGCGCAATATCTCCGCCATGACCTACCCAGGATCCATCAGAATTACCATGAAAAATTTCATCAAGATTTATCTAGCCATTTTGAAATGCATAGCGAACAGACAGACAGACAGACATACCGAGAATTTTACATATATAGATAAGGACGAAAGTTGTATGTGTGTTTCTTTCTTATATAAATCTGTAGTTTAATTCCAATCTTAATGAAATTTGCATATTTGATCTTCAAAGCAAGAAGGTCACTGTCTACATGAAATTTCGAAAAAATAATATTTATCGATAATAAGCTTAATTAATATTCAAATTGATGGCAGCGCATACTGATAGGAGGTATCTCACAACAATATGCACCGACCAAAAATATATATCTCATGACGAACAGTGCAAGGTAAAGTTTGTGCAACAATAGACTGCTCTGTTTGTTTCAGCAGTAGTGATAGCAAGACAGAATTCTAAAAATGATATGGCATTAAATACAAAAATTGGAGAAAATGTACCAGATTCAGCCAATCAAATAGTTATGTATGTAAGACATGTTCATTAAAACATGTAAGTGAATCTCAAGACATCAGTTTGTAAACTTCATTAACAAAAATATTTTGAGGATACACGACTTACATGCATAAATCGAGGACCACCCTCTTATAAATATAATATTCTTCGGGCTTTCTAATTTCCTGACCATAATTTAAAGTTTTGCATAATGGTCGTCAGCATACAGCTGGAAGGGTCTTCCTCCTCTGAGAATCAGTGAGAAGGCGTCGGAAATTTTAACAATACATATAATTCCTGTCCGTTGTGCTTTACTTAGAATTGATAGTTATTAGAATTTAACATTTTCATGAAAAGCTTTAAAAATGAGCAGTAAATGGAAATAATGGAGAGTTAATAGACTATTGAGAAACAGTGGAAAGGCGGCAGAGAAAGCATCCCCTTCACTCGGTGCTGTATCGATTTTTCCAGCACACTGCTTCAACTAAACAAGTGGTGAGTGACCCTGTGGCCGTCGATGCAAATGTGTCAACAGAAGAAACTGCGACTGCCAGATCACACCAAGTGATGAATGTACCAGTTTTGCTTCAAGACCTCGAGAGCAGAGTGTGAATTGCAACAGTTTGCCAATTAGAAAAATTGATGGAAAAATTCCGCGACCTGGATTCGAGCCAGGAACCTCGACTATCATGGTCGACGCCTCTATCAATTGAGCTATCACAGACACTTGAACAGCCATATGAAGGAAAGCCAATCGGAGGTGGGCACCCCGTTCACAGATCGTGAATTTCTCCTATCCAAACCATCAGAAAGTGGCAATAAGAAATAAAGAAATAAAGAAATTAAATTACACAATAAGAAATAAAGAAATTAAACTGGAGCAAACTCCAAACATCAGGTAAAGACTACTTGGTTGTCTTTAAGACACTTAGTGACAGCGTGGCTGTTCAGGTGTCTGCGATAGCCCAATTAGTAGAGGCGTTGACCATGACAGTCCGAGGTTTCTGGTTCAAATCCAAGTCGCAGAATTTTACCATCCATTTTTCTAATTTACCTGATGCTTGAAGTTTGCTCCAGTTTAATTTCTTTATTTCCTAACAGTTTATCAATTGTTGGAATTGCAGAGTACACAGACACAAACGATCATTACATCCATCGCCACCCAAGAAGAGAATTTTGGCATTGTTGAATTTTTAGATAAACAAATGAATTTTTAAAGATCGGTTTTTCTATATGAATTTTTATTGTTTTAATTCTAAGCTTTTTAATGTGTTAATTTTTACTGTATATTCCCATTCAGATATTGCAAACTTTCATCAAAAAACAGCCCGAGCAACGCCGGGTATATTAGCTAGTTTTCAATAAGAATTTATGTTCCACTCCTTAAAGCAGTTATAGAAATTAACCCAAAAAACCATCAGATTTCAGTAAATTCTAATCATTAAAATAACCTGTGCGGGTAACCAAATGAAGTTCCATAATAAAATCCAAACTCAGGCTTGATATTAAACATTGTTTCTTCCAGATTGTTTTTATTTAATCACTACTCAAGCAGATGGCTCTATATTTTTTATAAAGATAAGAATAATATATTGAAATATTAAAGTTGTTTCTTTTTAATAAAGGTTCACTACATTAATAAGCAACAACTAAGAGGAGCTGCGGTTTGGTCTATAGACACAGATGATTTCTTGAATAGATGCGGTGAAGGCAAGTTTCCTTTATTGAGAGCGATCAACAGTGGTTTCGCAGTTCCCGAAGAAGAATAGAATAAAATCGATGAAAAGACAACAAACAGCCCAATTGAAACTCCATCCGATTCCGGCTCTCACATTACAATTGCCTACAATCTAATTCTGATAGTCCTACTGTTTCAATTTTGTTTAGATGTGAAATAATAACTTTATTTTAATTCAGACTGGAATATATGACTCAATATACTAAAATGTATTATGCTAATTTATTACTCAACTGAATATTAATGTCTGTTAAAATTTTTATTATCCAATACAGCTGTGGAACCTCTGTAAAAAAAATCTGAGCTGTAAAACACTTTAATGGAAATAAAAAAACAACAACAAACAACAAGAAATATCTAACTGTTGTTCCTTAATTACTTTTAGTGGTCGTATTCACCACCTCGGGTTAAAAGTGCGAGTTGGGCAACCCAGAGTTAAACCTTAAACATGTGACTGTCGTTATCCAATAAAGAAATGTTCAAATACCGTTTCTCGGACTAACCCGAAGTGATGAATGCGGCCATAGGAAACGATAATCAATTCCTTCAGTCAAATTTACATTTTCCAATATAGTAATCAATGAAAAATAGGAAAGAAACTTCTACAGCCTGGATTCGAACCAGGAACCTTCAGCGCATGCCGCCGACGCGCTAACCAATTGCGCCATTGAGGACATGAAAGCGGACATGTCTTTTGTGCTTGGTCAGAGCAGTTACCTAGTACGCAGGTTGGAACTGTCTTTCGATGACGGTTTTTATCATATGTTTAAATGCTTAACGCACCTCAGATGTTTAAATGAACCGAAGGTTCCTCGTTCGAATCCAGGCTGTGGAATTTTCTTTCCTATTTTCATCAAAAATTTAAACATCTGAGGTGTGACGTAGGAGAAAACGCTCATCGAACATTCTTGAGTTTATTTTATTTATTTTTTATTTATTTAATGTAATCCAATACGTCTATCATCCAGAGCCTGTATGGCCAGAGACCGACGAGTTGGGTCCCTGGATGAACATGGATTAACGACTGCTGTATGATGGTCGCAGCAGCCGGAGGGAGGAGAGTGAAGATCGTGTGCCACCCATCCAGTGACTAGCCGTGCCTGATGTTGCTTAACTTCACAGAAGTTGTGTGTTCTGTGAAAGCCCACCAGGCCACGGCCTCGCCCAAAAAAATTGACGTAAGCGAGATTCGAATTGGCAACGTTCGTTTCTTCAGGCAAGCGCTTTAACCATTAAGCCAACGTGTCAGTTATTCTTCAATATAGTAATGTTTAAAAGTTTCGACTATGTAAGGATTTCGACTATCGTTTCAATGTTGCTCTTTAATTATAGAAACATCACGTAAGCCCTTATAAGTGAGAGACAAAATCTTGGACAGTTTTTTTTTTTTTTCATTACAAGGTGTGTTCCGTAAATACGGTGTTCATAACTTCACTACGTGTTTCTGAGAGTTTTTGAGTAAAAAAGTCCAAATCAACATAGCTTTGAATTGCAACACAAATGACATCAACATACAGGGTTATTACAATTGATTGACCCGATTTCATAAATTCACTGTAGCTTTATTTTTGACATATTGTCACAAAACTTTGCAAACGTATGGAAAAACTCAAAGTTTTTTTGTTGCAGGTTTGCTTCTGATTTATACCATGAGAGCACAGCAGTGAGCTGTTTTGCTGTGCTTGGCTTTCATTCATATCAGTTTCTAACTCCTTGCGATTTGGAATTTTGTGAAAGATGAATGAGTGTTTAAGTCTCCTCTACACTCTAAAAACAGGATAGTAATTTACTACGCAAAACACTACGCCAGATTTGTCTCCACTTTTTTTAACCATAGCCAAGTGCAGTGTAAAGGTACGTGTAGTGCGGTCGAAATTTAGTTGTTTGACCAAGTAAGACCATGTCGATTTGCCTTATAAATGATATGTGGTGTTTTTTTTTTTACCTGTATATACCTCCACATTATGCTACACCAATAGCTCCTACATGTGAACTACATGTCCTATTCGTGTCGTCAGACAATATGCACGATCAGGCGTAGTGTCGAAATTCACTATGTCTGTTTTTAGAGTGTACCAACAAACCTACCAGAACTGAAAGTTAGCATCAACAGTACTTTTCAAAAGTTTGATAAGGGCATGCTTCACAAAGTATGGGATGAACGTAATTATAGACTTGATGTCTGCAGAATCACTAGAGGGGCACATATAGAGCACTTGTAATATGCCAAAAAAATTTTTTGAGTTTTTCCACATGTCTGCAAAGTTTGGTGACAATAAGTCAAAAAATAAAGCTACAGTGAATTTTTGAAATCGGGTAAATCATTTGTAATAACCCTGTACTTCGCCAAATCTTACAATTTTGCGTGCAACTTCTAAATCGTGCAATTCCACCCATGACGATTTGGATTTTTTAAAACTCTTTTTAATCTGTTTGTCCCATAGATTGATTATTCTAATGTGATATTTCAGTAAGTGCATTACAAGAAAGAAAATCTTTTAATTTCTAATATATGCTGGGCTGCAACTGATGCGAAGGTGGAGGGGGGGATAGGGCATGTAGTGATTAAGATAAGAGACAATATTGTCTAAAACCAATATGTTGTATAGTCACCGTGTTTGGCTATGCATTAAACAACACAGACTGCCTTCGAGTGAAATAAATTTCGAATGCTGCGCTAAGTGATCGTTCATATTTTGTATATTCATGCCGATTAATCTGAACCCATATTTCATCGGTGTTCCTGTACAGCCAACGGCGTCTTACAAATTCTTTGTTGGAGAAAGGCTAGAAGTCCGCATTTATATCTGGACACTTTGTAGAAATTGTCTGCCAACGTACGAAGTAAACAGTCAAGCGTTGTCTTGATGAAATAAGGTATTGGGGATAACCCGAAAAGAAGGCAGCATAGTATCGTATTATACTCGAAATCATAGGTTCTAATTCATTGTTATGTTGGTCATATAATTTTTCGTGAAAGAAAAACCTCTTCAACAGGAATGCATATTTGCAAATTTGAATTTGTCTAAACAATTGGGATGAATAGTAACAATAAGCGAATGGTTATAATAAAACTTTCTGTATTTAACCCACCCTAGACGGGACACAATTTATTGTACGTGTACCAAAGTCGGTAGGAAAAATATCCAGATTAGGGCCACAAGATTTGCATGATTTTTAGTTGAGAAGCTACCTAAAAACACGATTTATCAGGTGAAAGTTCATTTATGTGCTGATCTAAAGAGAAGTATATCCAAAGAAGTATCAGACATACAAACCTATGGAGAAGTTGCATGCAGCCGTGCAGCATAATATCCTACGCTTTCAGACTGTGGACACTTAAGGGCGCCATTTCAACGCTGCGTTCATAAAAACCAGGCATATTACATGATCTCGCAAAGCATTAAAGTGTTTCAATGGAATTGCTTATATTGGCAAGGTTCCCATTACGGACTCTGTTCGTGTGATCGCTCGTTTTCCACATACACACAATTAAATAGGGAAAGCTTAATTATAAGATCATCGCTTTTGGAAAATGCCCTTTAATGTCATTAGTAAAGTGCATTGGTAACACAGAAGAACTTGTTTTTGTGTTTATCTATACTAGCAACCGATTTTTACAAATTTCAGCTCAGGTTTTAACGATACGAAAAGACATTCTTTCTAGAAACAATAAGCTTCATCCACATTTATGAAACTTCAGAGTTAAACGCGATTCTACCAGAGAAAAAAACAAAATATTGGGATTGATTTAGTAGCTATACTGGCTTTAGTATACGTTATTAAATTGCAAAACTATTACAGTTCTTCCAGATATTATTCTGTTAGTAATTCTGTAATGAACAATTTTTTCGCCGTATCTAAATATAAATAAACACGCTTGTTCTTCCGAATTCAATGGAAGTTCTTGCATCTACAGTGATAACAAATAGTGCCTCCATAGTTCTGCAGCGCCGTCGTGCTACCTACTTTATTTACTACTAGAAGAGTTACCCGGCGTTACCCGTTACTACTTTGTAAATTCATACGAAGTATTATTTTTAAACTATATTTTTTAGTAGTTTTTAATATTGCATGTCTTAAATTCTTCTAAAAAAACGACAATTTGAAAATGAAAAGGCATTTGTAAATCAAAATCACGGAACTTTAATAAGTTAACAGTGCATATAATACAAAACGTTGAATAAATAAATAAATAAATAAATAAATATGAATAATTTACATTGTGAAAAGATTTCATAATTTATAAATAAATAAATAAATAAATAAATTTACAAATGCAAGACATAGATCTCTGAGAAAATAATATCCAACAGAAGGGTATTCGTTACGTCGACTACAACACATTTTATAAACTTCTATGAGGAAGGTGGAATGTGAGCTAACCATGGACGGCGGAAGAAAAGAAAACGCTTCGAACAGAAGTGATACCAAACCTGAAACGAAAGAAATAAGACATAATTATACTACATATTCGAAAGATTTCTGTAGAATTTTAATAAATTTCAAGGTTCATTCTAGATGTAAGTATAATAAATATAATTTTATAAGCACTCTTTTTCAAATTTCTAACTCGATAATAATTTGTATCAGAAATTTTAATAGCATAATGAATATATTTTTTAAAATAGGACCTGATCTATGTAAAGTAGATATGTAATTTATGAAAAATTTAAATGCCTTTAATATTATAATATAATAAATATTATGAAAATTTCCAAAGAAAGTTTAATTATTTCAACATGGGAGTAGAAATATGGACTTGAAACTCACATTACAAAATTTACTTTCATGTGTATTGGCTAACTCTACATTTTTTCGCAAGTCAGAAGAACTGCGTTTCTTAAACATACAGAAAGGATTACTGATACATACAGATACTGCCCGCCTTTAACCGAAGAGATTTGGACATGAAGATCGCAGAGGAGATGCTACAATTTTGTCGGCTATAATTACTGTTCTAAAGATTTGGACTATGGCCCATATAGCCATTCACTTCTTCACTAATCATTCACTCTTCTCCGTTACTAACTACTTGGAACAATGTCTGGCACATATGGCCCATCACAAATCGTTACAGAAATTTGCATATGCTGAGCCATGATCAAAGTTTACCAAGTCTCTGGTGATCTTTTCATCATTTCATACTGGCAATAATATAATCATATGAATATGTAAAGTCCTTTTAATGAAGATTAAAACGAATAGAAATAAAAAAAATAAAAATTAAATTAAAAATTAATAAAATAGGAAATATAATGTTAAAGTCACGAAATTGGAGGTAATTAAATAAGGGAGAAGTTGAAGAAAGATGGTGCAGATCTTGCAGCAATCCGATGACATATGGGCAAAATAGCTGAAGAAAATAGCTGAAGGAAAACAGAAGAATTGTTGTCAAGTAATGATGGTAGTAAGTCACAGGAGAAACTGAGTGGAGATACACAGCACAGGAAGAAAGTCTTGTAGATGCAAAGAGTCGATGATATGCGGAAAACAGTGCATAGAAAAAAAAGTTTTCGAGATATTTATCATCTCATCATCCATCAGTTTTTTGAAATAATCTTTTGAAATTAAAATCAATTGAAACAATATAGTAAAATAAAATGTCATCGGACTGCTTCAAGATCTTCACCGTCTTTCTTCAACTTCTCCCTTACTTCATTATCTCCAAGTTGTGACTTTGGCATTGTATTTCCTGTTTTATTAATTTTTAATTTAATTTTTATTCATGACAGAATATACCTACATTTGTTCACTCGCTGATCTTTATGCGGCATTTTACCAAATCCTAACATTCTTTTATAAAATGTAACCGTACTATAAGCATTCCTTGATTTACAAAAGTTCGATTATGTCTCTTCTTTTTTGTAAAGGAATTACACCAGTATCTGTTTTCGCTAACCGAAAGAACAGAAATTTCGTTTTAACAAAAAAATAAAGGGGGAGGGGGCAAAATAGGGCTCAGCGCTTGCTTTGATAAGATAAAGGCTGTGCGCTCTTGGAGCATCGAGACATACATTCAAGATATCAGCATCAGTCCTTTCATATCTTTAAATTATTCTGTGAGCCTCTGATTTTTACCTTTAATTATACAGGCCAACAACAACAAAAAAAAAACCTTTTTCAGTTCATCTTTAACGTTAACAGCTGATTCTTATGCTTTTCATGTGCTGAATTCGTATCTGACCTCAGTTTTTTTCTATCACTCAGAGGTTTCTTGTGTTTCAATGAAACACTTCTAAATTATTCAAAGTTTGGGGTTTCATATATTTCCTTGTGGCTTAAAAATAGGGATACTTTAACATCGCACCCGCTTCTCTTCACACACATTACTTTAACATTGCAGTCTCAATGTGCATAACTTGGAAACTACAGAAAAATCTAAAAGCAGATTCGGACTCAGCACACTAAAAACCACAAGAAAAAGGCAAATTCATTTCAGATGATTTTTCATCATTAACCTGTTAACCAGAATTTGACCTAAGAATCAGAAAATCAGTTTGTTAAAGTGCTATGTTTAGGTAAATATGACATTGAAGTTGTCTGCGTCTAATATTATTTAGTGTTAATGTATTTTTGGTATGATTTGATAATTTATTTCTTGGGTGTGGGAACATTGTTTCTTCGCTTTACGCCATTTGGGCTTATGAAATAGGAATGACTACGTAATTTTGGATAGCTGAGAAAAACTGTATTTAATCCTTATACTTGTGCTAATCAGGATTTTCTGTTTGTCGCTACACATCAGTCGATATCTTTGCACTCGCAGATAAAAGCAAAACGATACTTCATGGAAGTATATGCTGGGAATTATGAGCCTTAAATGACTATTTGGATATGCTTGTCAGAGTTAAAGAAAAATCATTTCACTGAGCACTGCAAAAATATCTGGAAGAATGGACGGAATATTCGTTATTATTTTTGTTCTTAAAATATACATTTTATCTATGAAATTGAATATGAATTTGAAATATAATGGTTTATGAAATACTTCATATCCCGATCGATATCTAAAGTTTGGCATTATTTCAAAAATTGCATTTCATAAGATCTTCCATTCTCTAAATTATTCTATATTTTTAGAATATTAAAGAAATGACCGAAAAAATTACGGCAAACATTATTCAATATAGTTTTATAATATGGGCATAAAAGAGGCGCGTTCAATAAAGTTCGCCCCAGTAAAGACCGTTACAACTTCTTTAGAATGTAGAAATTTATCCCGATGATGTATAAATGGTTGATGGGTCATTTATACATCAAAACGCATCAATAATGCATCAAGGTTTTAATGAAACGGTTATTTTGTTTACATGTATTTGTCATTGCGGCAGCTATTCCATCTGAAGTCAGTTTCTTCCCATGCAGAAAACACTGATCGGTATCATACGTATATCATGATTGAATCTATTTGTCGTCTGCTTTTGATAACTTTTGTTATTTCATTCTTAGAAATAATGGAACCTTTTCCCTTACACTGTATATAATTTTGGAATAAGAGTAACCAACTTCCGAAAGGTCTACGACGTAGCCCTCCCAGAACGATTCCATTTTTGAGGGCATTTTGGCAGATGCTGCAGAATTTTCTCATTTTACAAATATCAGTGTATATTGGTTAGCGTTTGTCTATGTATTTTAACAATCCGAACATAAAATTTACATTTTTTTTTATAAAACTAATAAAAACGACATTTCCTGTGCTAGACTCTTGTAGTTATAAAACGAAACATGGAGAGAAGCTAATTGTTAAGTATATTTCAATAAGGAGCCACCTACGCTCTACCATAACTAAAAGATTCGCGGAATATTACTGCAACAATTTGTGGAATATTGCCTTAGTTATTGCCTTGAAAACTAAGAAATAAACAAACTAGCAATATGCTGCGAAATTATAACACTATAATTAAGAGTATATGTAATAAAATATTGTTATAAAGCAAACAGAATTAATACATACATACAATGCTTAATTATTTAAAACTGTATATTTAATGAAAACGTTTACGCTTACCTAAACGAAAACCTTGTTTATTTCAATTTTTACATTTTTATTTTTGCAATCAATCTGCATTCCTCCACAGATACTGTAGAGCTTTTTCTTCATTAATTTCTGCCTTCCTTTTCTCTGTCGATACTTTTCTCTTCGTAGAGCTCTTGGAAGACTGTCTTCTGTCGATTTGTTGTAGAAGTTCGAGGGAATCTACAGCCCCTTCCCACACTCGGGATTTTGGCATCCACAGTGGAGGGTGCTCGCTCCTCTTGCGGTTGTAATTGAAGCAACATGCACGGAACATTTTCGTGCCGCATGCCTTGACACATTCGGGGCCGCACATGTGACAATTATCTGCTTGTGATATCCGTATGAGAAGAAGAAATGTTACGACTGAAATCAAATAAATAATTAAAACAAATTATTAACATTTTTTTCACGTTTTTAAAAATTAAACATGATAGATACGCCACAGTAATTAAAATTATCGAATAAATTAAAATAATATTATCAAATTAATAAACCAAGCAAATGGAACGGGAACATGCATACAAGCTCGCTAGTTTTTTATAGAAAGACAATGATCAGTGAGCTTAATGGGACCACGTGTTTGTCACGTTATTAAGCGACCATTAGGCTCATTAATTGTCGGCCCAGTTGGTAATAATTAGATACAAGATCACGAGGTTTTAACATCCAACATTACAGTTAGGGTTCAGAAACTTTTTATTCCTAAGAAATTCTCATTACTGCATTTTTCTCCCAAAAAGTCTAACAAGAGTCATTTATTCGCGTTATATTATATGAGCAATATCTAATGCTTCTATGTAAGTATTACAAATTCACATAAAGTAAAGAAATATGGGCCCCAAATTTGAAATTCACTTAAAAATAGAGAAGATTTATCAGCTAATAGAGAATATTTGCGAATTTTTCCTTTAAAATAATGATTTTTGAAGTGATTCCGAATTCATAATTTGGAAAGAATTCAGAGAAGAGTTAAATTTTCACATTTAACAGTTTAATGAGCATCCCCAATAATGTGATGGAATATATATAAAGTTAGAATATAGAAAAATATCAATTCGTTTCAAAAATTTTTAAGAATGCTCTATCTTTTGGAGCAAAGAAATTTATTTTATGCCAATTGCATGCAAATTTATTTAAATATCTTGTAGTAGATCATCTATATAATTCGTAACGTACACTGTCGTAACCAACTGAAATCTAAAATTTTCTGAACGCTTAAAACAATTGCTAGTTTAATAAAAAGTTAATTATTTATTTACTGATTTAATTTTTTATTACTTTAAAATAAGTCAACAGGATCGCAAATGTGATTTTTTGAATATAATGAATATGTGAAATTATTTATATATGTATCTTTAGAAGTGGATTAGCTAAAAAAAGGAATTCTAATGTATACAAAACTAATGACTATAACGAATGTAAAACTTTATTTCGCGGGATATGTTTCCATTATCAATGGGTTGAAACAGAAGAAGTAACAATTATCTATTGCAATTAAGCTAAGTAAGTGTTCATTTCATACAGCTGCTAATACTGCAGAATATTTCCACCATTAGAAAAGAAGAAAGCTGTTTTTTAATGACATTAGAAGTTTACTTTTTCTCTTAAAATTTCTCTTAGCTTTATATCATATATCTTATATTTTATTAAATGTATTGTTCGGTTTTCGAGGATAAAACATGTAAGTGTCAATTTCTTTGTTAGAAGATTATCACATATTTTTCTAAGGAACAAATTACAGCGCATTTCAAATGAACAATTTCTTTCAAATGAAACCCTGTTTAATTAAATTCGCGATTAAAATGTTCTTTTATTGCTTGTAAGATGTTGTCTATAATTTTCTTTCTTTGAACTTAATACGAATATGCATATTCATATCTTTTGAGGGCAATAAGAGGTTTCATTCATTTAGAAATAAAATATGCATAATTTTATAATATATTTAGTAATATCAAAACTCTAAATTGTTAAAAACAAATTAAGCGTATCATAAGGAATTACAGGAATTTTTAGGAGATTTTATTTTACGCATGGAGGAAAAGTAAGAAATATAAGACGTTTTCAGTAAAATTAGATTGGTACTTCAATGTGAAGCCATTTGAAATATTCATCAAATTTTCCTTTAGATTTTGTTTGTCATCTTGCAAAAGTTTATAGGTTTGCAATTACGAAACCCAGAGTTTATCGCACCCTTTCAGGTATAAATTTTATTATAATCATATCTTATTGGAGTGAGGGAGTGTCCGTTATTGTGTGTAATACAACGAAGACATCCAAAGACGATATTATTTGTTTCGCTGATGAAGTTAATTAAAGACACGTGTTGAATTACTTATCTTAGGATTTTAACCGTTATATAAGGAAATCTAGATTTAAATTAATTACTTCCGGAATTTAATATCTATAGACATTTACAGTGAAATTTGTTGCAAACATCAAGCACGGTTTAAAAAAAAAAACGATTCGGCTGAAGTTTAGCAATTTTTTTTTTTTTTTTTTTTTGTCATTCGAGTAAAACAATAGATTTTTTTTTCGATGGAGCTCAACGTGAAGGAGAATTAAAAACTCTGAGCAACAAAAGACGCAGAGATTCCATGCAGTGTATAATTTTCATTGAAAAATGGGAAAGGGAAAGGGGTACTTATTTCTTAAAGCTTATTTCTTTAAATGGAGCTTAACTCATTAAGGAGCTCGATAGACCTGCTTGAAAGGGCGATCAAATTTCATAGATCTTTCAGTTGCCTAGGAGTCTATTCATGACCAGCGCCGAGGAAGCAGAATCAAAGAAAAGATATAGTAATAAAAAAAGTTTCTTTTTTCCAACGAAGAAAGTAAAATTCACAGGCGACTTAAATGACCGATAAATTTTTTAATTAAATAATTTAATAGTCTGATAGATATTGGAATTAAAAAGGCATCGTCAAGAAATTGAAATTAAACTACCTTTGAAAGATTTTGCAATTTTTTCTCTTACTTTGGTTAGGGTAAAACTCAGTTTTTTCCTAACCCCGATACATTTTCTAGAAAAAAAATTAATCTAATATTTTTACACACATTGAAAAATTATGAAATTTAAGATTCTTTTGGAAAAGTGTTTGGTTTTATTTAAAAATCAAATTTGTAAAATGTTATTAGCAGATGTTTTTTTTATTTGATTTTATATGGATTTAACTAATCGATGGAAAAAAACTTTGAATCATTTATGCATTAAAATGTCAATTGTTAAATGGGTGTTTACATCTGGTTGTCCAATTCAATTGATTAATATTTAAACATAAAATTTTAATTGCCAAAAAACAAATCATGAAAATAAAAGGGGACGTTTGATTTCTATATTACGCAATAGTACGTTCCATCTAAACCTTTCTTTTATTGCGTTGGTAAATATACATATTGCTGGCAAATAAAGTTTTGTATTGCTGGGGAATAATGTTTTGGATGATGGATGAAGTTTCAGCCTGCATATCTCCTTTTATCCAGGAGACTAGCTGTTTGGGATGAAAGGATGATGGTGAAAATAGACAAGCACAAACATCCATGCGCTCGGCAGGATTCGAACCCGCGACTCGCTGGTTTCGAAAGCAGCAAGAACCTGCGCCTCAACGCTCTCGGCCACCGAGCCGGCTAGGGAAAAAGTTTTGAAATTCTGTGCGAACAGTCTGCAAGATGGCGGATCATGCAAATCAGTGTAACGCCGACATTGAAAATGCTCCTTTTATGTATATCACACACGTCTGTTGATATCAGTCCTCATAAAAAATCTATTACTGTACACACCCAAATGAACTTTGATACGTTCATTAAAATTAGTATCCGCGATGACTTACAGCCGATTCCATTGGCTCTTTTTGAGAGGAGTAATTTTCAATGTCAGCAAATCGTACCATTTCTAGTACATGCAACAGCTTACGTATTATTGCATCACAATTTATCACGGTATATATTGCAGTTTATATTCCATAAGTTGTTACTGATGAGAGTATATTAATAAGTAAAACTTCAATTTGTTATTTTAAACTGACTTAATGCTTTTTAAATAATTAAAGTGATTTTTCATCAGTTAATAAAGTCGTATCATTGATTAAAGTTAGTGAAATGGTATTACAAATTAAGTGACTTTTTTAAAAGAAAATTAAATTTCTTTTAGTTAAGGGAAATAGATGCTCTTACTTTTTCAAGTAAAAAAAAAATTTTTTTATTACTTTTATTTTATTATTAGGCAGTCAATTTTCCGAAAATATACTTTTTTTGCAATTTCTTCAATGCAATAAGCCTTTGAAATTTGGAAATAAGGATTGTACAATGACATGATTATTATAGCCTGCCCTATACTATTACTAAAAACTGCATAATTTCTATTATAAAAGAATATAAATGTGCCCTTTTACGAAGAAAAGGAAAACTTTCCCACAATACATTAAGAGTTTAAGTGCTGAATTTTATTTCATACAAACTGAAAACTACTTCTAAAAAATTTCAAATTTGGTTATATTAAAACAAAAACTATTTTTAGTTCATTTCTTAAATGATCCATTGTAAAATGCATGGAGCTGAAATCTGTATATTTGGGTTTATTCTCTGAATTTCCCGTTAACAAAGGACAAAAAGAGCAATAAATATTGCATTTCCTCTTTAAAACGCATTAGTTACTTTTCCAAGAACATGTCATTTGGATAATATCCACTTTATGTATATTTAACAATAACATCTAACGCATACGAACGCTATGAATCTTTTCTACTCCGCATTTTTAAAGGAAAGTAATTTAAAAAAAAGCAACGAATAAAGAAACCACAGAGAGAAATACTGTAATTTTGATTGCACAAGAATTTTGTTTGGAGGTATTAATGAATTCTAGCACGATCTTTAAATGGGATCTCCCCTCCTTATGGCTAGTCCCTTTCATTTAGATTTTTCTTTCAGGTAAAATTAAGGAGGGCGACTTGCTAGAGGCATCAGAGTGAGAAGATTACATAAAAAGGAGGTCAAATTTCTATTTTGTTCATTCATTTATTCGGATTATTATCTATACGAATTTTTAAATGACTATTTTTTGACTATTTTTCTGATTTTATTGGTAAAATAGAGATTCTATGAGCAGCAAAATAAAATTTATTTCTTTCAAATTTATGATCCATTATTTTAAAAACTTGAAAGTAAAGTTTTAAAATTTCTGTAAAATTTTACAATTCCTATTATATATTTATACAAAAATATAAGGAAACCGCTCAGCAGGTAGTGGATATGTGGATGTTCTATTAATGATGATTTTTTCCCCTTTACATTACCATTTTTAAAAAAAATTAAACAATCTTAAAGAAGCAAGCAAGATTTTTTTTTAGCAGAAATTGAACAGCAGAAAAAAAAAAAACCCAGCTGTTTTCCGTAAATTACGGTAAAAAAAAATTCTACGAGAATATGGTAACGTGAAAGAAATAAAAAATCGTGAAACTCTCGAGAATAGCTTAATTCTGAATACTAAGGTTAATGAAATATTTTTTTAAAATGTTTACCTGAGAGTACGACGGCAAGTATTCTTTCTGTTGGGTTCATGATGTCGTTTTGACTAAGAAGCACCAAGTGGGGTTGAATTAACTGTCTCGACGGGGACGAGTGGACACAACCGCTCCGGGGTCTTTTTAACTACAATCTGGGCTATCGGCAACACAATTGTTCCGTGCACACCCGATTCTATTTATTATATACCACGTGCTATGTAGGCGGCCTAACAGTTCCAAGTGTAGAGGGGAGGGGCAGCGTATACGCACCGATCAGAGAAAAAAGGGGGAAAAAAAGCTTTGACAGATCATGCGCAAACTCTTGATCTTACTTCGTAGCGTGGGTCACGTGGTGGCCTCCCTAAGAAAGTGGAGAATTTCTTCCTCAGCGGAGTAAATCTTTCCACCTGACGTCGACATCAAGTTTCAGGGAAATGCAATAAGGCGATGCAAGTAAATAAACAGCGATGAGCAGAAGTTGACGCGTTCTCCGAGACGAAGTCAAAGAGCGCCATTCTTTTGGTTCACCCGAGGGAATCCGACGATGCTGTTGCATCATGCAATTATTACGACATAACTCGTATAGAAGAAGAAAGCAGTGAAAAGTTCCTTCTATATAATTATGCATATCGCTTTCTCACGCTATCTTTTCTATCTTATTCCTGTCAATCTTTTTTCTTTTCTTCCTCTTTATATTTCCGAACTGCGGGTTTTCCTAGCGTGAACGTGGAAACATTCGGAAAAGATTCAACTTCTTAGAAACAATCGTCTGACGAAAAATTCATCGTTTGAATTTCAAATGAATGACTTAGCATTAATTGTTTATTTATTTATCAACTTATGTCGTCACGGCACGTGATTGCTCTTGAATTACAGACTAAGTGTGTATCAATGCAGTTGTGACTAAGAATTTGTAATTAATAAGTAAATTAATAAATTCATTATATAAAAATTTCCGACTTTAAAATTTACAAATTTAAGATTGAAAACATAAGAAAGCTAAAAATGATTCGTCATTATTTTAGCATTTGACGTCATTTCAATTAAACTTTGGAGTTTAATCTAGTAATACTTAAAATAAACTGATATGCTCCATATCAGCAATGTGAAAAATACGTTTTCTTTTTTAAATTGAAAGTAATAAGGAAAAAAGAAATTTAATCTCACATAAAGCCATGTTTAGACTTCTCTGAAATATATATATTTATAACATTAATAAAAACTATTTGCTGATTAAAGTCCTCTATATTATTAAGGTGAAAAGTATTAATTTAGAATATTTGAGATTTACTTTTAAAATATATAGAATGATTTAAATTTTTTATAATCAGAATAAATTTAAAATAATAAACGAAAAAAAATCTTTATATATTAAAAACTTATTCCATAATAAAATATTTAAAATAAACAAAAGACAAATTACTTCAAAATGGCATTGCATCATACAAGAATAAAAATAGGTGTGTACTAAAAGTTATAGCTAAATTTTTTTAAGATATTTTGTACATAAGAAAAGCGTTCTTTCAATATTTCTGAGAAGAATATACTATAAAATGCATTTATTTACTTAGGCAATCCTTATATTTATTTTAACAAAAATTTCTTAGAGAGAAGTCCGTCTCGACAATGTCATAAAATGCTTGCGGCTCATTTTTTTTGCGCCCGTGGAGGAGAATGAAACCGCCAAAAATTTCACAGCTAAGATTCGTTGAATTAGTATGACTGGCCTCACAAATGAAGCGTAAACAGCTTTCTATATTATATTCTTTATTGGAATTGCTGACACTTCAATTCCGGAATTACTGCCACTTTACTGTCTTATTTTTATTGCCTAAACAGACGCTCCCCACTTCCGTTACGAGGAGTTAACTATGGACTTAGTGCAGTGACGCGGAGTATAAAAATCTTCTTTCTACCCGATTACTAAATCTTCGTCTAATCAAAAAATTTTTTAAATATCATGGTATCACTTACCTCGCCTAATACCGATAACTTCCTTTTCAAACAAGGAACTATCACAAACTTGTTAGGGAAACCAAAACTTATCGCATTTTAATAGACTATGATCGCTTATTGTAATCAACTCCAAATTCAGTAATACCTTATACTGAAAACGATTTATAAATTCATATTTTTTATTGTAGAAAAAATACGTTTACTGCAAAAAATGCAAAAATTGTATATTTTCAAAGATACTAATTTTACATATATATGGTACTTTATAATTAAGAAATTCTTTATCTTTTTATTTATCCACTTTTATCTTTGGTCGATGATACTCTGGCTTACTGAACAGGTGAGAATGGTTATGCAATGGTTAAAAAAAATGATATTTTTTATACAAATGAAGCAATAGAGAAATCCAAGAAGAATAGCTACATTTACTCTGAAATTTAAAGTAAATGAGTAATTAAGAAAATGTAAAACAAATTCAAAATATTTCTTCCAAAATTATGAATTAATCTGTTCCTGTTTTTACCGGTTCAATTAGATGTAGAAATTGATGATGAGAATGATGAAAGTAATCTCTAATACTCTGTAAGTGAGTCAGCTATTCACGCGGTCATTCAGTGAGTGGTCTATCAACCAAACGGCATTTTTTTAAAAAATTAAGCAAAATTAAAAATTTATTTTTCTTGAAGTTTTATTTATTTAAAAATGTTATTGAAGTGAATTTAATTAATTTCATGAATTTAAAAAGTAAAATTTTAGCAAATATTTATAACAACTAATGCCCCTTTCATCATTTAATTTACATTCTCTAAGCTCTGTTTTGGATGAAACGTTAAGCTCAGTAATATTTGTATCTATTGTCGCTAATAACAACTACATGAATTAATGTCTTAATTTAGCTGAAAGCATTATGTTGCATACGGTGATTATTTAAAAAATAATATCACTGATCTTGGTGTTGCGAAAAACAACACCATACAGGATAAAAGTCTTGCGTTAACTTAAAATAAAATGATCATTGTTATTCTAAGAACATACTGTATAATGTTATGCAATTGCATGCAGGGTCGGCCTATTATATAGGACAATTAGGGCGAAGAACTTAGAGGATGTAATTTTTAACCTTGCCTGGGACGCAATACTGAACCACCAAATTGGCCTTGCTCAGTTCATGCCTAGGGCGCAAAACACTCTGGTGCAAGCCCTGATTGTATGATATCAACTAAT
This sequence comes from Rhysida immarginata, assembly GCA_023313115.1. Taxonomy (NCBI): domain Eukaryota; kingdom Metazoa; phylum Arthropoda; class Chilopoda; order Scolopendromorpha; family Scolopendridae; genus Rhysida; species Rhysida immarginata. Next base: position 2,180,515 of record JAHWFO010006271.1, read on the forward strand.
GCTATATTATATTATGCAATTGTTAATCTGTTTGAATCAAAATTAAGCTTTGAGAATGATGAAATGAAGTCAAAACATTATCGATGATTATGCAGGGTGTCCCGCAATAGAATATCCATAGCTTAAAAACAATATCCTGTACACGTCCCTGTGGTTATTTTAAAGAGAAAAAAACTAAATCAATACAGGTCCGAATTGCAACATTATCTATAAAAATAAATTCTGAATTATTAATTTTATTATTTTTGAAACTGATGGAGAAACAGGATACTTCATGTTAAAGTTGATTAGGTTAAGTTAGGCTAGGTTAGTTTAGGCATTGGAGAAATTGGGCATTATGTTGGAGAAACTAAGGGTAGGCATTGAGCCCCTTTATCTTCAATGTCGTGGTGGATGTCGTAACGGGACACATGAGAGAAAAAACACCTTAGGACTAAATCCTGCTATATGCAGATGACATATTGTTTCATGCAAAATTAAGGGAGGAGGAAAAGCAGTAGCGTATTAATCGGAGGAAAGCACTAGAGGAAAGGGGCCTGAAAGTAAGCAGAAGCAAAACAGAATATGCAGGTGTTTCTAAATGGAAGGACTCACTAAGGCGGAAACATATCCCTTTAAGGCACTTTGTGACAGTATGGCTGTAGGTGTGTCTGCTATAGCCCAATAGGCAGAGGCGTCGAACATATGACAGTCGAGGTTCCTGGTTCGAATCCAGGTCACAGAATTTTACCTTCCATTTTTTCAAATAATAACCTGATATAGTTATAATTCCATAACGTCCATTTTACAATGCAAGATTTATTAATAGATTTATATACAATCGATTTTCATCCTTTC
>JAHWFO010006271.1:2181361-2242829 GCA_023313115.1 Rhysida immarginata
CAACGTTGAGGAATGGTTTTGAATTAATTATTCCTCGGGCCCAAAACCGTCAAAAACAAAGCAGCTAGACAGCTAATTATTCCACGGCTCGCCCCTACCCAGAACTGTCATGGCTTCAATTGGCTTCACTTTGGTGGCGATGTTGACAATAGGATTCGGAATCTACCTTTAATATACGTCCTTGGACCAACCCAACTCTGTGTTTGCATTTTTGACATCGCCCATTGTTTGTAAGAAATAAGAATTTTGATATTTTTATTGCTCCCTTTGTTTTGAGAAGTCAGATGTTTCTATATAAAGATTTTTTGACAATGTGTAAAAGAAGCTCGAGAAAGGATTCTGAGTCTGAGTATGAACGCTTTGTAAAAGTAAAAATAGATAAAATCAACATTGTGTAAGGAACGTTAAGATGGTTAATTTAATGACAGAATAATTAAAATAAGTTAATCTGTGAAACCCTATAATTATGGGTATAACAACATTGGAGTTGTTGTCAGATTTTATATTATTGTTATAGTGCCTTAGAAGGAACTTTTAATACGGACAAATATATCGATACGAGTGCCTTACGAGTTTTTCAAGTGGTATAAAGCGATGAATGTCCTCTGCATTTGCTGTAAATGAAAGAAACAGATGTTATTGATTACGAAAGTCGTTTTCAACAATTTTTTTGTATGGAATGGAATGTTGGACGGTAGGTAATTCATTAGGATTATTGGTTATTGGAATCAGATAGAATGTCTTAATTACATATTTCTATGATTTTGGAATTTTTATCTATTTGAATTTACATATTATTGATGAGTTGTTCTTCTAGGATATTCCTGTTAGTGTACTAAAGAAAGAAAAACCGTTGAAGAAGATTATCTATAGAAGGTTATCGGCTCTATGAGGGAGATATTAATCCCGGGAGCATAGTGGATTTTTCTTCTAAAGTTTCGTTGCTGCGTTAAACCTTTTTTTACGGGATCCTGGACTCTTACTGTAACCTTTGTGTCAAACTATGTACTGTCTTATGTGCGTGGAAACTTAAGCAAACGTTATGATTGTTGATATAAGGAAAATTAGCACAGGCTTTAGAATATACGATACGGATAGACCATTTATTAATGCCGACGCATTTCAGTATTGCACCATCATCACGGGCGAAACAGCTACAAATAAAAACATTATGACTGTTAAATAATAATAATTATTAACTGGAGATGCTCTCCAAGCATAGGAAATGATTTTTCGATTGAAAAATGGAAGGAAAAATTCTGCCATGATAATCGAGGTTCCTGATTCAAATCCAGGTCGCAGAATTTTTCCTTCCATTTTTCAATCGAAAAATCATTTATTATGACTGTTGTTAGATTTTGAGCCATAAGGAAAGGTTCGCCATTGCATTTTATTTATATGAAGTAACTCTGCCTTAAAATAAACGTATTTCCTATTGAATATTGCGTTAGTTTTTATTCAATTGATTAGAATCTGGGATCAAACCTGGTTACCCACAAGGGACGTGAATCCCTTTCCCCGTGGTGGTCAAACTGGAAGGAGGTATCAGGGGTATTGTGTGTCAGAAAAATGTCAATTTAATTTAAGGGAAAGTATATAGGAGAGTAGTGAGGCCAGCAATGCTGTATGGGATGGAAACACTTCCCTTGAAGAAGGTAGAAATGAACAGGATGAAGGTAGCGGAAATGCGGATACTGAGGTGGGCATATGGAGTGACAAGCACAGACAAGGATTAGGAACGGTCGGATTAGGGGCACTTTAAAAGTTTTTTGATCTAAATGTTAAAATTCAGGAATCGAGACTTGGATGGTTTGGTCAAGTCATGAGGAGGGAGGACCGTTATGTGGGAAAGAAAGTAATGAAAACAGAGCTGCCGGATACACGGAAAAAAAGATAAACCAAGGAAAAGTTGGAAAGAGGCCATCTGCAAACACACGGAAGAGATGAACGTAAATATAGAGCTGGTGGAAAAACACACTTTGGAAAAGGCTCATAAAGAATAGCGATCCCATTTAAGAAAATTGGATAAGCTATGAGAAGAAGAAGGGAATAAAAGAGAAGAGGAAGTTAACTTTTGTTACCACAAAGTGCACCGATTTCATGCGAATGGATTTTTAACTAAACTCCCAGCTTTTACAATTAATCTTAAAATTGGTTTCAAATATTGTGCAATAACAAAATTTTCTCCAGCAAATCAAATCCAAAAGTTTTTAATTTTAACATTTGAAAAACCCAACACAAAAAATAAACAAAAAAAATCATAAAATTTATAACGTGAACCTTAAAAATAAAAGAACATCCTCTCCTCCGTAGAATACAAGGAATGTAATAGAGTCAACATGAAAAAAATTATGTGATCCAATAAAAAGGATATAAAAATACCAATATGGACTTAAAATTCTAAGAATAATAAAATTTAAAAGATTACTACAATAATAAAATAATCCATATTGTCTCAAGTCATAACTCTAGTCCATTGTTCAAGTCCTAAGTCCATTGTTCCATTGTTCCATACACCGTACGTTGGAATATTCACGTGTAGAACAATAAACGCACGAAATCGCTGCTATTTAATACTTTACAAAGTGAAATATTGAATAAAATTTAACAAAACTATCACTAATGGGGAAGAATGTATTACATTTCTCAAGCAAAACACCAGATGGCGAATTGTACTACCCATCCTAAAGCAGCCATTTTTAATGTTAACCTACGGGGAAAACGGCGGTTTTAATTGAATTTTTTTAAGTACGAGGGGAAACAATTCGGTTTTCAAAGATTTATTAAAATTCAATAATAAATGAAAATTGTTAAAAAAAATTGTTTTAAGTGCCAGATGGATTTTCTTATGAAAATTCGCATATAAAATACCGCTTATTTTAAACATCATTTTGCTGAGCTACATAATTTACTAATTCCATAAAAATGTTTAGCCTGGCATTTTTTAATTTGAGAAAGCAATAGCTGTTGCAAATTGTTAAATTTTCACTTCTGTTAAAAATTTTATTACAAATTTATTTTAAAAATTCATTTTAATTAAAAATAAGAACTTGTGAAAAAGTGATAGATATCAATAAAGATAGTGAGACATTTAATATTTTTAACATCACCATTTTTATTAATTCAGGGCAAAAAAATGTAGTTTCTCCCATAGGTTAACATTAAAAATTGCTGCCTTAGGGTGGATAGTACAATCTGCCATCTGGTGTCTTCTGATGTCTAAATTCTTCCCCATTGCCACTCCGATTGTTCCCTCCCGCCCATACATCGATTTTGCTGGTCATTTCTGATATAAGATTTATTATTTAAAATCTTTTCACCATTGGCAAAATGAGTGGAAACGGTCAAAACGATCAAAAGTCGGTCGTTCTTCGAGATTGCGCTCTTAAAACATGCATATTGAAAACGTGGTCTTGAATCTTGGAGAAGAAAATTGATTGTTTATAAGTGGAATTTACATACTTTAATCCTGTGATGTAATTCGTTGTTTCTCCACAAACACAAAATCTGAAATTTTTTCCAGGAAAGGAATGCAAAACACCGAGAGTTTGAACAGTTGAGGTTGTTACAGGGGGGATTGTGAGAATTCGACTGTCTTTACATCTGGCATAACAGATGCGATGAGTTTTTCATCATATTGTTTTGAATTAGAATCAAGGTGGGCTGTTTCATTTGCCATTTTCGGCCTCAAAAATATTGTTTTGGACCCCTGGACATAATGTTTTATCTTCAAAGATGACCATCATAGGCGAAATCAAATCTCCATCGGCACTTGCCATTTATTCTTGGTTGAATTTTTTATGTATGCGTTATAGCGAGCGCTGACTGAATAAACCATTAAGGAATGACATAACCAAGTACCGAAAGGTTAAACTAAACTATTCGCGGAACGATATTTTTAAACTGCCTTATGTTAACATTGTAAGTTTCTAATGGACCATAAAAATACCATTAAACCACGTACATTTGAACCAATTTCGACTATCATGAATTTTTCGTTATAATCATTCATGACAAATCATTCCAAGTCGTTTGATATATTACATGCCATATTTTAGCATTGAAAGTTCCAATGAACCATAATGCTTACACAAAACTAGGTTCCTTGAAACCAATTTGGACTATCATTAATTTTACGTTATATTCATTCATTACATCTCATCCCAATTTGTTTGATACATTACATGCCATATCTTATCACTGAAAATTTTTGAGGGTACCATTAGAGCACGTGCCATTGTTTCGATTACGACCATTTTCAAAATGGTTCATTTTCCGAACCATATTCATCAATTGGCGAAAATAGTAATTTATACCCGCTTCTAGCTCGTCATTACGATTTGTTTGATATATTAATTAATATATCTCTCTATAGAAAATTGCTACGTGGGCTCGTGATGGTACCATTTGTGCACGTGCTATTGAACCGATTTAGATAACAATTGTGATTGGTTCGTCCCATGAACCATATTCATCGACTGACGAAAACAGATTTTGAAAATCTTTCTTAGCCTCGGAGGAGTTAGAGTTACAGACAGACAGACAGACGGACAGACAGGCAGACAGACAGACGGACAGATAGACAGTCAGACAGACACGTTTCCCCACACTGATAGCATAAAGCACCGTTCGGTACTTAATAATTATCTCGACATCCTTTTCTTCTTTTGTTTCGAGTGTCCTGAAATGTTAAAATATAGCGAATTTCTTGTTTAATGTTATTCAGCCTTCCATTATCGCAAGTATTAAATAGGAGCAATCTCGTGCTTTTATTCTTCTACACGTGAATATTCCAACGTACGGTGTACAGATATATGGACTTTTCTCCCCCGTTTTAAGAGTTTTATGTTTTTGTTTTCTTTATGCAAATAGTGAATTTCTATTGTATCGGAATTTATCTGTCATGGTTCAAAAGTTAGATTTCGTAACTTCTCAGCGCTTACACTAGGGGGGGGGGGGGTGCTTTTATTCAATCGGGCACAGCCACTTTTCTATAAATAGACCTTATTTTTATGGCTCTAGCACCTTTTGTTCGAAAGTTATTCAACTCTTTCGGGAATCTCCTCTACACTCTGTATATGAGTTTTTAATATGCCTATAAAATCTTTGAAAATGAATCTTGGCACATAATTTTTGTATAATGTATATATTATTGGATATAGGTAATAGACAATGAAAATGTTAGGACTTTCCTTTACCTAATAGTTCATTAAAGCTGGTGAGTAAATTCTCTAAATTATAAAATGCGTGGCAAGAACTTTCATTCGACTGTTGTAATTTTTAAATTTGTTAAACTCAACGATTAGAACTGCCTTTTGACTTTTTTTTAAATGTATTGTGTTCATGAAGTGGATTTATTAACTGTTAATTGTCGCAGAAGTCTTTTCTCATTGTTAATGCTTTGAGTTAAAATGTTTATTTGTAAATAATTTTTAATATAGTTATTTATATTTCATTATTTATACTGATGTTTACTAATGCTCATGCATTACAATCAATTGTTGGAGTAAGAGTAGTCTCCAACTTTGAATAGTCTCTTAGTACTTTTCAAATTTATGGGTAATACTTAAGTTTAATGGTCCGTTCGACAAATATGGACGGTAATTTTTTCAAGAGAAGTGTGCTTTTGGATCTCGTCCTACACTTCCTTGATTGGTTTACGATGACTACGTGTCACGGAGATTGAAAGTGACATCTTTCCCCACCGAAGAGGCTCATGGGAGCTCTAAGGCGAGAAAATTAGAAATAACAAGTACTTTTGTAGAGTGCCCTAGCCAAATAAGGAGAGAAAACACTAAGCGTATAAAAGAAACCACCATAGCTGGTTCTTGGCAAGTCCCACCGAAGCCAGCAAGATGTAAGTTTTCAGAGAAACGATTTGCAATAGAGGTGGGAGGAACCTCTACACGACTCGGAAATGGATAGAATTCAACTAAAGAGCTGAGGGGCGAGCCACGTAAGCATAAACTTTATTTGAACACTACTATTAGAAGAAATTCAATTACTTCTCGCAATTCTATTGAATCCAGCTTTAACATTAATGAAGATAAGCTCTATTGACTAACTAAATTCTTCAAAAACGAAATGTGAATGCAATAACATTTGAGAATTATTTTATTCTTCCATTAACGAGGATATTTTCACCCTGGCTTCAACCCAATCAGCGACTAGTACACGTACGCAAAGGCGAGGAGAAGACGGCGGAGTTCATTTGATACAAGCGCCAACGTGCACGCCAGTTTGTAAAAACTTTTATATATACAATTCTTTATCGACATGTTTTCTAAAGAATTTAAGTATATCAGTAATTGAAGCCACAGAGAATTATCAAAAGGAATTCATTGAATTATTTCCAGAGCTCGAAATGACATATTCTTTTCCAATGAAAGCTTTTGGAATATTTCCCTTCTCCCTGAGTGCCTACATTTCAGAAAGCATAGGAGGGATTGCTTATTGTAACCTGACAATTTCTTTTAATTTTACCTTACGCAAGAGTTTAATTGCGTATTGATTGGATTTGCTTAGCTTTATTTTTACGACGATTTTCATGTGTATTTTACTATTGTTCAGCTGTATTTATTTTCATCATTGTTTGTTGTAGTGAGCGGTGTTTTCTTCATCAATCTCAGAGCGACAGGAGGATAGGCCAGCCATCTTATGTTCCATGGGAAATGTGCAACCTTCAAAATTCTTCGTTCTATTCGCAAGTGTATCGCCTCATTTCGTGTTCAGCTAAACGACGTCATTTAGTTAACTTCCTCACAGGCCAACGATGAAAAAACATCTTGAATGAATTTGCCTTATTCTTGTGGTTTTTAATGTGCTGAATCCGAATCTGTTTTTAGATTTTTTTCTGTCATGTCACGTTTCTGAGTTATCCACATACAGACTGCAACGTTAAAGTAATGGGTGTGAAGAGAAGCGCCTGTAATGTTAAAATATCCATATTTTCTGGGCTACGAAGAAATTTATCAGACCCCAAATTCTTACTAAATATTTAAGTGCTTCATTGAAAAAAAACATAGGAATCAGCTTTTAATGTTAAAAATGTCTTTAAATAGTTCTTTTTTGTTTGCCTGTGTTATTTATTACTCAACTCTTTTGCATTCAGTCTTTGAAGATTATCACTGCATGTTATATTATCAAATCATATTATCAAGTTATATGTCCTAATTGGTTTTATTTTGTATTTAAACTCAAGCTTCCACTACAAATTAAATATTTAAATTATACTTTCTAGGTTTGTGTATCGACTCCTGTTTACACACGTGACATTAGGAATGATAATTAGAGGAATATAAATAGCTGTGTCACGACTATCTATATGCTGAGATAGGAAGGTGTGGCAGATCATTAACCTATCTCCCCAGAGGCTAGCATATATCTTGTACAGAGAAGGAAAAGGCGAGGGATTTGAATTTTAATATTAAGTTTAATGAGTTTGTAAACTTCATTACAATACAACTTAATAAAATTGAATAAGAAAATTTCAATGGTCCTCAATAGGACCTTGCAATTGTAGGCTTCTGGCTCTACCCGGGCTGCGTTACAATTCCGCTGGGTGCTTGAAACCTGTCCCACGATGATTCGCAAATATTTCCCGGGCGAACGGGTTCCGGAAGCTAGGTGGAATGATGGACGACTGGGAATAAATCTTGGACGTAGTTATTATGGAGCACGTCGAACCAATCGGGTTTTGGAGCTCGAGGGCGGTATCTGAAATAAGGAAATAGCGGTATGAATAAGATATCACTTATATCGTTACGAGAGCGAGTTCGATGTACACTAGCGGCCTCGTGCTATTCCTTTTAATTACTACTATAAGGCTTTGAATATTAGCTGAACTTAACAGTCATGAAGATACATTAAGATAGCACAAACTATTGCATAAAGTTAAAAACTTAACCGCTAAGCGGACTTGCACGTCAGGTTAACTGCTGGAGCCAAGCGCGACACGCGACTTGAGTACTCAGCGCGGTCGCGACTTGCGAAGTGAAACGGGACAGTGGTTCCTAAACGCTCCGCTCTCGGCCTAGTGGTTGTCCTCGAAGATGCAGACTTTGGCTGGTTGACTTTTCTCGTGGTTGAGCACTAGGTGCAGTGACGATGGGGGTAGTGCGTCCTGTCTGCCTAGCTGCCTCCAATTTCCTTGTGGTCCGTCCGTCCCCTTGAACGGCCCGACGGCGTGTGGGTGGTCCTTCAGTCGGCCTTCTAGGTCGCTGTTTCCCGCAAGCTTGGTCGCCTCCTCTCTCCGTTCGCTAACCGGTTCGGAAGGGTCCTCTCTCCGCTTTGACTGGTCCTCCTCCCTCTCAGGGCTGGGTTCCACAATGAGGGATTTCGTGGGCGTCACACAAGGCTTTCTTAAAGAGTTTGTGTCTGTATGAATGAGTTCCGTGTCAACATTAACAGAGTCACAAATTTGAGCACTTGCCTTATGATACCGCTCTGGTCGTAAATGAATCGCTTGTGGATTGGAAAGTCCGTGAGCCCTTCGTCTCTTACTTCGCTCTGCATGGGCGGCTTGGCTAGATCTGTAGATCTAGATCTTGAGGGCGACGTCTCTCTGTAGACGATTTTTCCCCTTTTTCGTTCAGATTGCCCGAGCCTCCTGGCTTCGGCTGGCCGGCGCCTGTCGCTCTTTGTAACAGGGACTGCATGGCTCGATGAGTACGGCTACTCTTTGGATTTCCGAGTTCTTCTCTCGGCGTTTGGACCCTCCTTCGCTTTTTCCGTCTATCTGTTGGAGTATATTCGAGAGCTCCCCAATTAGGATTATTAAAAGTTCTGAATAAGGAAGGTATCTTACTGGTTCTCGGCGTCCTATATTCACTTCGAGCAGGGCAGCTCTTCCATCGGACCGGGCTTGGTTGAACCTTTGCTTCGCCTTCCTATTTGTCTTCCTATGGCCTCGGGAGTCTCTCTCTCGATTGTCCCTCGGTTCGCCCTTCTAATTTGCATACGGTTTTGTCGAGCGAATGGGCGACGAGTACCTGGCTTCTCGAATATTCGGCCTCTTCGAAAAGTTCTCCTAGGAGAGGGGAAGGCATTCGACGATTTTTCCGCCCAACCTTTTACTGGCCCCGCTCTTCGTGGCTTGACTTCAGATTCTGTCTTTGTCTGATCATTTCCCTCGGTCGTTCCCCTTCCCGCTCGAGACAAATGATCTGACAAGCCGCCTTTTTTACGAATATCATTTACTGTATGGTTTATTACATGAATGCTGTCGTATTGACAGTGGAACTAATTTATATATATATATATTTATATATATATAAAGAAGAATGTTTGATTGTTTGTGAAGAATATATATATATAGGACTTAAATAAGGCAGCTTCTATTGAAGAGGCAAAGGATTCACGCGTGTCTCTCTTGACCTCCCTATCAAACGTTCAGATGACTGGCAAAAATTTGTGGGTTTGGAAAGGAAAGAGAAAGAAAGAGTATTGGTCAGAAAAACTCTGCAGCTAAAACAGACAGGGCTATACGGGCTTTGGAAACATCTGAACAAGGGAAGTTTCAAATAGAGCAAGAGGGTATACGAGCTTCTACTTCAAGGGCAAAAAAAAATTGGCTCCAAAGTATCCAGTGATGTTCCTCGGTGGTGAAGATGGATATCATTTTAATCTGAGGCAGGTCAAGAAGAGTCCCGGTATATCACATAGAATTCCTGTTTTTCGGATTTTTCGTAGAATGGATAGCCTTTTCGCTCTGTGTTGTATTGATTGAGTTATTATTTAACCAATTTGGATTTATAAGTTAACTTTTTGAGATTGTTCCGTTTACGTACAAGTGTCTGTGGATGTTTGTTTGTTTGTGGGTGGATTTGTATTTTATACAAATCTACAGTTTTATTCCGATCTTGATGAAATTTTGCATACTTGACCTTCAAAGCATGGGGAAGGACACTGTCTACCTCAGATTTCAAAAAAATAATAATTATCGATAATAAATCGATATTCATTATGATGGCAAGGCATATTAATGAGAAATATCTCATGGTCAACAATACAAGGCAAAGTTTGTGCAAACAGTAGTTATCAAGAATGCTATCAACACGCAATTCGCAAACACTCTGCACGGACCAACAATATATATCTCATGACCAATAATGCAAGGCAAAGTTTGTGCAATTTAGGTAAGTTTCAATTTGTAACAATGCATAGAATTTCTGTTATTCAGGCTTTTCTTAGAATTTTCTTACAGAGTTCTTAGTTTAAAATATTTTAAAATGATCAGTAACTGGAGATAATGGAGAGTTAGCAGACTATTGAGAAAGAGCGGAAAGACGAGAGAGGAAGCAGTCATTTAGCTCTGTGCTGAATAGTACGTCAATAGAAGAATCAGCGCCTGCTAGACTACCGCTAGACTACACAAAGTGATGAATGGCCAATTTTTCCTTCAAGACATCGAGAGCAGAGTAAGAATTGCAACAACATCAAGTGTACATCTAAAGTAAGATTACGTGACTAAGAAATTATTTACGCTAGCAGTGGCATACTTGGAGAGGTACATCCATTGGGAGCATTAAAAAGCTTTTTTTTCGATTTTTCATTATGAATTTTTACGGTGTTAATTCTAAGCGTTTTCATGTGTTTATTTTTAAGATATTGCAAAATTTAATGAAAAAAGCAATGAGTCCGAGCAACGCCGGGGTTATCACCTAGCTTATTTGGTAGCATAGCAGATCCAAACATTTAATAAAAATACATTTTGATTATATTCTGTGTGAATGTGAATATTTTGAATGATGATAATGCGATGTTTGAACGTTCGTTTCCAAGCATTATTAATAATGAGCAAAAATGATGATGCAGTTACAGGACATAAATTAGGCAGCACCTATTGAGAAGGCAAAAGAGTCAGAAATTCATGCGTCTCCCTTGAGCTCCTTTGAGGCAAAAATTTATGTGTCTGGAAAGGAAAGAGAAAGAACGGATATTGGTCAGAAAAACTGCAGCTAGAATAGAAAAAGCTATACGGGCATTGGAAACAACGGGAGTTTCGAATAGAGCAACAGGGTATAAGAACTTCTACGTCAAGGGCAATAAAAACTTAGGTCTAAATTATCCAGTGATGTTCCCCGATGGTGGAGATGGATATCATTTTAATCTGAGGTTAGTCAACAAGAGGTTAAATAAAGTCCCGGTATATCATCTAGAATTTCTAGTTTCGGATTTTTCTTAGAATGGATAGTCTCTTCGCTCTGTGTGGTATTGATTGAGTTATTATTTAACCAACTTGGAGTTATAATTTAACTTCCTGAGATTGTTCTGTTTACCTACAAGTGTAATTATCCCGGGCAACACCGGGCAACAGAGGAATGTTTGTTTTTGGGTGGGTTTGTTTCTTATACAAATCTACAGTTTTATTCTGATCTTGATGAAACTTTGCACACTTGATCTTCAAAGCATGAGGAAGGCCACTGTCTACCTCAGATTTCAAAAAATTAATAATTATCGATAATAAATCGATGTTCATGTTATGGCTAGGCATTCTAATAAGAGGTATCGCATGACCAACAATGCAAGGCAAGGTTTGCATCAACAAAGGTATCCTCACGCAATTCACCATTATTCAACAATGGTATCATCACGCAACAAAGTTTGTGCATTAAATTAATTTTGATTAAGCCATGTAAGGAAGATTCATTCCACTTCTGCGAGTTATAAAACAAAATTGATTTGTAACAATGATAAAATACCTGTTAAAATTGATAGTTCTTAGAATATAACAATTCCTTGAAAGTATTTAAAAATGAAAAGTAACTGTAGATAATGGAGAGTTAGCAGACAATTGAGAAACTGAGCAAGTAATCCAGTGAATATCGAAGTTCCCACGCGGCGTGTAAACTGAGGAAACTGCGATTACAAGACCACACAAAGGGATGAAAGCCCAAGTTTTACTTCAAAACATCTAGAGCAAAGTAACAAATTTTATCAACAGATAACCAAATAGTGAGTAAACCACTCAGTTTATTGGAATTGCAGAGCAAACGTACACAAACTAGCATGTGCAACCACTACCACCCATGTAGAGAGAGTGTCTTCGTCGAAGTTAATGTTGCCATAAAGTTTAAGCAGTCTTCTTCGAGGAGGCAAAGAAATACACGTCTCTCCCTTCAGCTCCCTAACCACAGTTAAGACGACTGTCGAAATTTTGTTGTTTCTTATACAAATCTACAGTTTTATTTCGATCTTGATGAAATTTTGCACACTTGAGGTTGTTCTGTTTATCTACAACTGTAAATATCCCTGGCACTGTATAATATATTAATGTTGAGAGGAAATAAATCTTATTAAAAATTCATAATAACCTTAACAAAAAATATTCACGGTGAGGCAAAAGTCTGGTAATAGAGGTATAACTCGAACTATATGGTGTAGTTAATGAAATTAAAAATATTATTACTAAGCAGCATAGGGGCTACTTGGTAGTGACATTTTCAACTTTATGCAAGAAATTGTTCATGAAGTTTGGGAACTTATCTTCTAACCTATCACAGATAGAGACATAGTTGAAGTCGGTAAGACACTTCACAACATTTGCAGAGAAACCCATTCTTGCTGCGAACCAAACCACTAAATTGCACAGAGAAGGAGGCATGAATGATAGCCAGGCTGTAGTTGAATCAATACCACAGTATAGTGGCAAAAATCACACGAAATTAACACAAATCTGACCGCAGAACACAGGAACTCATAAGAACATTATTTTCATTAGCGGTGGCCACGGTCCATGTAATTAAACTTAAATGATAAGTCAAAATTAAGAGAGATCATATAAATCTATTCGGAATTTGGCAAATCAGAGTTTTATTTTTATTTAATTATTAAAGTTAAACGCTCTAAGGAAGAATTCAAATGAAAACATTATCACTTTCCTACAAACGTTTTTGTTTACGAGATTCAGACAATACATTGTTCTGAAGATTAATAATTGCAGAACAGAGGTAGGCTTTGCAGGCGTCTGTCGTCGTGTAGCTCGCTACAGAAAGAACACGAATAATTGTTTAGTACATGCTCGGTCTGGACTCTTTGGAACTTGTAACTACGATAAAGAATATTCAAAAAGTTATACATTGTCCATACGATTAGGCACCACACAAGTTTAATGGGTTGTAGAGCAAATATTCAGCACGGACATCACAACTCCACACTTCGATATGAGGGAACTTAGTCAAATTCAAAACTCATGCTCAAAATAAAGATATATCAATATATCAAGTGCAAAACTTATTATTCGTGCTTATTGTTGAGCAGCGAAAGAAAGAAGTTTCGTCAAGCGCATTAATACACACACACACACACACACCTTTATTTAATTATGGCTTTAACAATAGAATCTTTGAATGGACTATGGCTACGTGAGCTCAAATGTTTTCGTTTTAGCGGTTTATTTTGAACGAAAAAAATTTTAGTGATTTCTTATTTTGCAAGCATCAATAGTAGCTTTAGATGAGTAACGCATTTCAATTTAGTGTGAATCTGTGAGGTACAGGTTCGTGAAGTTCCCATATTAATCTTAGTTGTAGACATACTGATTTCTTACCAATTTTCCATAAATTGCTATAAGAACAGGATGTCTGATATATTACCTAGAAACTCCTTAAGATATAAAAAGTATGTCATGCATTACTTTATAAAAGAGCAAAAGAATGAAAGGCATCTTGTAGTGAAAATTTTGATTAGGAAATTAAAGAATAAAATTACTGTATTATGTTAATGACAAGCATCGTCAAACTTTTTTTTCAGCAGCAACTGAATTTTACTTTTGCTGATAAACCTGTCTTAGTACATTGCAAACTATTGTGCTTATAACTTTATAATTGCAAAAACTTTAAATTGAAATCAACACTCACTAACTTAAAGTGAAACCAACCAGCAATTTAATCAATTATAAGCAATTGGCCATCTGGTGAAATCAAGAAAAAAAACACTTGATTTTTGCCGTCGGCTTGGCTAATATTATTATACATTTACCAACAGATTACAAAATGAACAAAATTATATTTATTATGAACAGGGACAGTTTTAATTGGGCAAATTCGAATTTGGATCCCACGCACGGTGTGAATGTAGAGTGCCAACGAAACCCCTTCGTTGGCGCTCGTTGGTTTGGTGTGAACAGGTTCAGCGAACGCCAAAGAACGCCAGCCACATTCGAGTTGTAATTGTATCGTTTGATAGTACGATAAAAAATTTCTGCATCAATTTCAGAGATAAAATTTCCTTTTCTGACTTGCTGCATTTGTCAAGAACGATTATTGCAACACGAATTTCTCTCGCGTCCCATTCCATCTTAACTATTCAATGTAATGAACTGTTTTGATATACATTCAATAGATAAGTACTTATATAACATCTGGTTACAGGAAGTTCGCGAAATTTAGTGTTGTCCACTTGCTTTGTAGAGACAAAACCTTTGGCTAGAGTAAAGTAACAAAACTATCATTTCTATACGACCAATGAAAAAAAAAGCAAAAGCTAACCCTCAAGCTTTTAAGGTTATTTTAGGGTCAAAACAATGCTAACCAATACTCGCCTCTTTTTCTTCAGTATATCAGAAATCTTTAATACACAATCATCACTTGTTGTAGCCAGAGCCATTTGTAACACTCTCCTTCAATTTTCACAGTGAGTTACCACTGTTTTGGCACGGGAAAGTTCGCTATATTACAGTCAAGCAAAGCAGTGCAAAGGCATGTTCCTACCATCCGTTGGGCATTATAAAAACTTTTTATGCGAGTCCTAGAATGAGAACAGTGTATGGTTTTCGCGGTTAAACTCAAACTTGATTAAACTCAAAATTACTTCTATTTTTCTCCCTTGTCTCTGATATTCCTTCTCTTTTGGATTCTTCCATATTTGTGTTTCGCATACACTATTTCGTGTACTATAGATTTCCAACTAATTTATCTATCAATAATTAAATTAAATAACGTTTAAAATTATCGTTTAACTATTATTCATCATTGTCAATTATTAATTTAATATTTTATTAACATTTACAATGACAAATTTATTAAAAATTTAATTAAAAATTGCTGTCACCGATCTAAACAAGATTTATTAAAAATAAAGCAATACTTAAATAGTCAAGTTGAGAAATTTAACCAAGATCAAAGGTTAAAATTAGCAAAATTTTAAAAATACATAGATTACACATTAAAAATTTAATTTAAACTTAAAATAAATTTGCACAAATGCCAAATCATAATTTCTAGCGATTACTAACGCAATTTACGAATATACATGATTTAGATTTACTTTTCTAAAAACTGTTTAATTTTTTGGTAAAATGGCATCAAAATCTGCGTTTGCAAAACTCTTGTTCAAACGTGACACCCTAAAACTGCGCTGAAGTCAGCTTTACTTTTGCTCTCATCCGATTGAATTACTTGTAGCTCAAACGCATCTGATGAGCTTCTTTTCTCTCATCCGGAATGAAGAATAAGTAAACTAAAGGTCATTTAAAAAACCACAAAATCGAATAACCTCTGAACTGAACGGATCATTTTGGTTTATTCTTTCAAGTTGTATTTATTCCCAGACCGCTTCAAAAATATTGCAAAAATTTAAATATGGAATTCAATCGGAAATTAGTCTATTAGGGTCAATTGGTATTTTGTAAATCACGTTTCTATCTTGTTCTGCATTTATATATTTAAACTGAAAAATTTACTTTCTTGAAACAAATAAAATAAAATTAAAAATAAATCCAAAATTCGTATCTTGGCGTTTTTTCTTATTTTCTTATTATTTTGTAATACGAGTATGTTATTGTAAGTTTTATTTGCCATTATTTTATTGTGGTTAAAAATTTTCGCTTTATAATATTCGAAGCAAATTGTAAAATAAAAACACGTTTTAGCGTTTTTCTTCTTTCACCTATGTGTGATTTTTTAAATTATATTGATTTAAAGAAGGAAATTCAAAAGCTATATTTTTTAAAAATATAAATACAAGATAAATTATATTATTGCTTATTATTCCAAAGACAGCATTAAAAAATTATACTGTATATTTATTTTCGCCTAAAATTTAGTTACTCTAAGAGGCACAATGTATTTTAATGCATATCAGGGATAGCTTTTCTTTGTGAGACTCGAATTATGCTAGAATTTGTGTGTAACAAAAATACTAACAAACATTTAAAAATATGTTATCACTATTTTAATTAATAATTAACAGATAAGGGGTTCTATTTTTGAATTTAAACGTGTTCTTCGTCTGAATCTTTATAACCAGGAAGTTTTACAGCAGGTGCCTTTTTTTAAATTTAAAATAAAGATTATAAATAAACCAGGCAATGAATGTCACAAGATAAGTTTGTCATTTTATCATTTCAATTAAAATAAATTAGATATGCAAGCAGAAAAATAGAATGATCCGAAAAAAACTAGAGAAACAGAAAAAATAGCTTAAAATACAAAAGTAAGAGTTTTGTAAGATTTTCAGTTATTAATCAACAGTCTTCAATAAAAAGTGATTATATGGACGTATACAGGGTGTTTTTGAATTGAGTACAGATTTTTTGGGAGATGATAGAAGAGGTCCTTAGAAGTATTTTTTGTCATATGAACATGGGGTCCCCGCAGCTCCGTTTACTTACAATACTGCGTTGAACAATCAATACTGCTTGGCCACCGAGATCGCCAGATCTCACACCGATGGATTTTTTTTTATGGGAAAGCATAAAATCAATGGTGTACTCCGAACCCGTAGATACCGAAGAAGAATTGGCGGCTCGTGTTGTCGCGGCAGCAGGTGACTTCAGCGACCGTGCAAATCAACTGTTTCCACGCGTACATCATTCCATCATAAGGCGTTGCGAATTGTGCTATAAAGCAAATGGAGGCCATTTCGAACAATTACTGTAAAAGTCATACAGTAGATTGCTTGTGTTAATTGTTAAAAATAAAATAATCTAGGCCTACCAACGCACACTGCGTCCCGGTGTCATTTGATTGTTCAATGCAGTATTGTAAGTAAACGGAGCTGCGGGGACCCCATGTTAATATGACAAAAAATACTTCTAACGACCTCTTCTATCATCTCCCAAAAAATCTATACTCAATTCAAAAACACCCTGTATTTCTTTCTCGGTCGTTCTTCTTCGGACCGCTGTATAAGGAGAAATAATCCAGTAAAAAATAAATACCTTTATTTTTTTTATTATTGATCTAAGGAATTTAAATGATTAATTTTAAATTTAAATGTGTGTAGCCTCCTTTTAATGGGGAAAATCGTAAAATAAAATTTAATAAAAACAAAATAAAGTCACCAATCTTGAAAAACGATGCAAGAAACTTGTGAGATGGAAGAAAACTTAAACGATGTAGTCTATTGAAGATGTTGTTGATTGTAGAAATAAACTTAGTCTATTGAGGATGTAGATAAGTCTTGTGAAGATAATGTTGATAGCAGAAAACGATAATCTTGAAGGAAGTGTTGGTTTTGAAATACAGATGAAAATTTTGAAGAGGGTGATCCAAATATTCGAGATAAAATTTATATAAAACGTTTTCGAGAATATTTCTCATCATCACTAGGATAAAACATTTTTGAATGGTGAAAACAGTTGAATTAAGAATTTAACAATTGATATAAAGATGATGAAGCTAAGTTGGTTGTAATTGTTGGTTATGATTGTTGGCTATTGTACTTTGTATATTAGGGTAATTGTTGTTTAAAAGTAGTGTTCATTTATTGTTTATCTCTATTGATGGCTTGGCTAAATTTTTGTTATTTGTAATGATATTTATTGTTTCTTTAATTAATCTTTTTTTATAATTTTCTTCTTTTCCAATGATTTTTGAAAAAAAAAATAGAAAAAAATAAAATTTATGTGGATAAATATGATGTAAGAATAAATCAGTGACTCTTTTGCCACAACAATAAAAATAGATATATAAAGTTTTTTTTTTCTATTTTTAGGGGGATTTTTAGGATTATTCCAATCTGGTGTGTGGTTTTCTTTGATACAATGATTAACTAAATGGTTGTTTTTGTCTTTGTGGCGAAGTGCTCTTTCATGTTCTTTTAATCTTATTTCTAATTGTCGTTTAGTTTGACCTGTGTAGATATGTTCACAATTTTTACATGGTATTTGATAAATTATATTTCTAGTGTTCCATTTTTCTTTATTATTTTGACATATTTCTTTGAAATTGATATTTGTGCTATTATTTTGATCGATTGTTGTTTTTAGGTTGGTGGTGGTTATTAATGTTTTAGTAATGTTATTTGTTATTTTTGGTATGATTTTTATGTTTGGTATTTGTTCTAATATTTTTTTCTGTTTGTGGAAAATTTTATTATTATATTGTATTGAATATCTTTTTTGTTGTTCTTGTAGAATTGGTATAGTTTTTGTTGTATTGTTTGTAAACGCATCTATTAAAATTTTTTCTATTAAAGTTATTGGATATTTGTTTTTTATTAGGTTCAGTTTAAGTTTTTTTAAATTTGTAGGAATATATTTCGGGGATGTAAGATTTTTTATTCTTTGTAAATATTGTTTAATAATGTTAATTTTTTGGTGTTTGGGTTGTTGTGATAAGTAATGTGGTATGTTGTTACCTTTTGTTGGTTTTTCATATATCTCAAAATCTAGATTTTCATTTTTTATCATGTTTATATCTAAAAATGTGATACGGTTGTTGGTCATGTTGTTGTGTGAAATTTTAAAGGATATCGTTCTTCTAATAGGTGTGTTAATATTTCTCTTGGTGTGTTTGATATGACTAGGATGTCATCTACATATCTCATCCATATTTTTATGTGTTGTTTGTGTTGTGATTTGTTTAGTAAATTGTGCTCCATGTTATTTAAATAGATGTTGGAAAGAATTGGTGATAATGGGCTACCCATGGGTAAGCCTTCAATTTGTGAATAAATTTTTTCATTGAATTTTAATTGATTGTTGGTGAAGCATAGATTTATGGATTGTATGATTTTTAGTAATTTCGTGTAAGGTAATTTTGTTTTTATTAAATTTTATTTTACGATTTTCCCCATTAAAAGGAGACTATACACATTTAAATTTAAAATATTTAATTTTTTTATTTAATTATTACAGATGTTTTAAATACGACGCCTATGAAAGCTCTTTCCTGGAACTCACTGTATACAATAAAAGATAAAGGTTAAATAATCACATAGCAAATATAATTTCTTTCCCAATCACATGAAATTACGAATATTGTTTAAACATAAGACGCTCCTTTTTTATGAGGAAGGAAAGATTGCAATCGAAGTTTTCCAAAATCCGGTCAACGGATCACCCAACCTTCACTTCCTATGCCAGCTTAGCCACAGAGAAAAACAGATTATCCCATACAGCTGTAAATGTTTCTTTGTAATAAAATTTTGAATAGTGGAAAGACTTTTTGGTCACCCTGTAAAATGTCCCCCCCCCCCCCCAATTTTAGTATATATGGATTTATTATCGAAACCACAATTATAAAGATTTCTTATCTTCAACCTAACGATAAAAATTCTATCAATGTAACCAAAGAAAAAATCCATTTACAAAGATAGTTAAACAGGATTTTGAAAAAGATGTAATGAAACTTTGAACAACAGGGGAGGAGAAATTATGATGAAAATGATTAAATCCTAACAAGATCAAGATTATCCGTTAAGGTCACGGGTGCAGCGCTCGAAATTTTCCGCTTCAGGAGCATGTCCTCAATGCTAATAGCCAAGCGACTCGAACCCAGATGCTCTATGTATTCTAGCCTCTTAATTCTAGGCCGATCCCTTGGTCTCTTATGTGACCACCGATTTGGAAAATAGCAACTGTCTAGGAAGGCAGTTTTGCGGCATTCGTACATGTGGCCATAAAGAAGCAACTGAGCCCTCCCAATGCGGAGAAGTAGCGGCTCAATACCTAAAGACTGCCTTATAGTGATGCTGAACATTATCTATTGCAGTAGGGAACACCTGCCAAAGCTCCCGGATGTCATTTCGGCACTCTTTCGGTCATTACCATAGATGAGAATGGGGACAAAGATGGATTTGAAAACGGACATCTTGGTTTTCTTTCCTAGCTTAAGTTTGTTACAACGGATCACCACAGTTCGCGTCAATTGGCTTCGTTGGCTCAGTGGTTGCATGATCACCTCTGATGCCCGTGGACGCGGGTTCGAGCCCGGCCGAGGACGACGAGGATTTTTTCAGGGGAAAAATCCTGAGATCATGCACTTCCTTCGGGAGGGAAGTAAAGCCGTTGGTCCGTGTAATCGTTTGTAAGCTGCACTTTAAAGAACCCTTGCGAGGCAAAATTTGCGGCCCCTAAAACGCCGTTCTGAAATGACCATACCAGTTGAAAAGGACGTTAATAGCAAACCAAACCAAACCAGTTCGCGTCAGACACCGCTTGCTTTTGATTTTATTTGAAAGCCCGGTGTATGACGGTACCGCAACAGGGGAAACTAAGTTCGATTTTATTTTAAAAAAATTTGATCTGTGACAGGACTGCGGTAATTGACGGTATTGCCAATAGTAAAAAGGTCGCTATTAATATGAGGGTGATACAAACATAATGTGTCCTCTTTTAATGTGACAAAATGAGTTTAATGAGTTCTCTCTACTAACCACCCTGTAAATTTTTGACACTTTGAGTTTGGCCTCTTATCGTCAGGGATGGATGATTTGATGGAGGAGGTTTTGGAGGACATTATCTCTTAACCTCATTCAAACTCTCAACCACAAATGGATGTAATCGTAAGACCTTTTCTTTCGTTTCTGTCATTCTTATCACTTATTTTCCCTCTTGTCAGAAGTAAGAAGGAACCTTTACTGCACCGAATCGTTACCTGACACGAAAAATAGGCCCTGGTAAGATAATCGTAAAAGATCTGGACAATGGTTAAGCAGACTAACAAGGGAATTGCAAGGCCTATCACCGGCAGATGTCGCTCAGACTTGGGCTACACAAAAGGAAAGGTCGACTACACATGCACAGATGTAGCTGCCGCCAACAACGGGAACAGATGTTTTGATTCCATAATTGTTGATCAAAGTCAAATTTGCTCAAACATATCATTTATGAGGTGCGCCAATTGCTGCATTACATACTGCTTTTCTCACTCTGTTTCTAATCTTCACAACTGTTGTAATCAGTAAATTTCAGTTAATTGTTTTTTTCTCAATCTTTTTGTCATTATCAATTAATCTATGTTAGACTAATGTTCGAAAAGCTTAAGTGTACTTTTCTCGAATATTACTTGACGGCGGTACCTGAAAATTGGTATTCATACTTACTCTATGGTTGCTAACTGTTTGCCAAATTTGGTCACTGTTTGACATTGACAAGGTCTTGCACTTCCCTAGTAAGCTACTCCTAAACAGAGAAGATGATGCTTCTTGTATTGTGGTCCACGCAGACATAATTCATCGGAGTTTCTTGTTAAGAGGCCAAATAATCAATGCAAAACGTTAATGTGCTGATTTGCAACAGATGCACCAGCATTTACTGCAGAAACAACCGGTTTTGGTCAACAGATATGGTGTTCTGCTGTTCAAGAAAAACGCCCGTCCTCATGTTGCCCAACGAAATATGCTGACACTAAATGCTTTAATCTGTGCCTCATTTTGCCTATTCCCAGGACTTATCTCCTACAGAGTATCATTTGTTTCATCGAATGGGTTATTTCCTGTCAGTGAAATAGTTTACGACAGACAACGAGGTTCACCTTGCCGACATTTTCAGATTTCACCCAAAAGACTATTTTCGTTCTGGCCTTGCCGGACAGATGGCAACTACACAGTTCAGTCACATTAATGTGACCACCCCCTACGTTCAACATTAGCAGAAAATGGTTACGCCCATTAGGTATGTACCAGTATCAAAGGTGGGGGGGGGGGGTATAGGAAGGGTGTCAGAGGGAAGTAGAAAAACATTGCAATTGTTGGAGTTATAGCGAAACGTAGCGATTTATCCGACCTCCAAAAGGGCATAATCATCTGCTTCCGAGCCAAGGGCGGCAGTATTTCCGAAACGGCTAGTTTTGTGAACTGTTCGCGTGCCATCGTGGTGAAAGTGTACCGTGCACGGCAGAATGGCAATACCCAAAATCAACGACGTGCCAAGTGTGGAGCACCACGGGCCCTCGATGACAGAGGAACGACGGCTACGGAGATGCGTGCAAGCGAACAGACGTGCAACCGTGGACCAACTGACCTCCCAGATGAACCAGGGAGCTACCAAACGTGTATCCTCAACGAACGTTGCTGCGTATGGGGCTCCGCAACAGACGGCTGGTTCGTGCACCAATGCTGACAGCTGTTCACCGGCGACAAAGGCTGACCTTTCCACGCCGGTACCGCAACTGGACAGCAACAAAGTGGCAAAAGGTGGCTTTTTCCGATGAATCACGGTTTATGCTCCATCGAAAAACAAACACCCTGCAACACGTGCCGCAAGGGTCCAGCCCGGAGGAGGCAACGTTATGGTCTGGGGAATGTTTTCATGGCAATCCCTGGGTGCACTCATCATTTTGGACCGCACCATGGATCAATGGAAGTAAGCATCTATCCTTTCGGTCCATGTCCACCCCTACATGTTTATTGTGTTTCCTCAAGACGATGGCATCTTCCAGCAGGACAATGTGACGTGCCATACAGCGCGCATTTTCTGAAGAGCGTGGTTGAAGAGCACGGGGATGCGTTTACGGTATTCCCCTGGCCCCCAAACTCCCCGGATTTAAACCCCATAGAACATCTGTGGGACCACCTCGATCGGGTTGTTTGCGCCATAGATCCTCCACCGCGCAACCTACGGCAGCTCGTCACAGAACTGGAGTCGGCATGGCTTCACATCCCTGTCAATACCTTCCAGAATCTTATTGACTCTCTTCCTGCCCCTCTCGCAGCTGTCCGCGCCGCTAATGATGGTTATCCTGGCTACTGAGAGGTGGTCACATTAATGTGACTGGACAGTATATACAGTGAGCAAAAAAATAATCCGTCCACCAGTTTGCAAGTGATTGAAATGACTGACACTAAGTGATATATTCAAATTATTCATGTTTAATTGTACATACTAGTGTCTATACAGTTATAAGCTTCAGAATAATAGCCTGAACTCATGGTTTATCATTGATATGAAATATTATAATACAAAATAGGTCTGTATGACATTTTTCTGACAAAAATATTATCCGTCCACTTAAATATTTGGGCAAATGTACAATCTAAACTTAATTTATAAAATTTAGTGGGGCCTCCTTTGGCCTTGACAAAGTCTAGGCATCGATTGCACTTATTTTCTACTAAAGGTTTTGTTTTTTTTTATCTACATCATTCCAATTTTTGTCAATAAAGTCTTTTAAATCTGCTTTTGACTTTGGTCTACGGTTTTTCCTCTTTTCAATTCCATTATGACTCAAAGGTCCTCTATTAGATTTAAGTCAGGTGACTGGGAAAGCCAGTCAAGCACTTAAACTTTCTGAGGATTTGAGGAATTATTTCACAGAATGAGCTGAATGTTTAGCATGAGTACTGCTGAAATTAAAACTTCTCAATCCCAATTTACTTGCAGAAGCATGGAGATTCTTATCAAGAACTTCTCTGTACTTGTGTTGGTCCATGATGCCATTGATAAATTCTAGATGTCCCACTCCTGTAGCTGGCATGCAGCCCCATACCATGACACTTGCTCCTCCATGCTTCACTGCTGGGTTCAAACACTTCAGTCTATAAGCTTCACCAGGTATTCTCCAAATTTGTTACAGCAACCTGAGCCAAATAATTTAAATTTGCTTTCATCTGACCAGGCAATTTTGTTCCCAAAAAAATTTTGTCCTTGTTTAGATATTCTTTTACCCAATTCAGGCGTCTCACTCGATTTTTCTTACCGACGCAGGGCTTTTTCTTTGGTGTGCATCTTTTAAGGCCGGCTTCATGCAACCTGTTTCAATGATTTGAGGACTAATTGATTATGTTTAGATCATTTTTCACTTCTGCACGCAGTTCTATAGCTGATTTTTTCCTATCTTTTTTAATGTATTTTACAATTTCTCTGTCTTCCCGTTCTGATATTTTCCTCTTGGTGCCTCTTCCAATTTTATTTGTGATTTCTCCTGTTGTGTGATACTTTTGGATGATATAATGGACTGATGAGCGTGGAATTTGGAGTTCCTTGACAATTAAACACTGACTTTTCCCGTCGTTTAGTCCAGCTATGACTCTACCCCTCAAATCATTCCTTTATTTTCTTATTTTCCTGCAAAGTTTCACATCGATTATTATCCATACTGATAAGCAATGTGTTGTGAATGTGATTGGTTAATTTCTTCATAATAGATAATATTTTTTGGCTTACACTACGTACCTGGAGGGATAATTTTTTTGGCTCTACTTTTACAAGGTTTCCTATCATCTACTGTATTTTTACTTTCCCCATTCAGTACAGTAATCCCTACCCATCCATCCATTTAGTACAGATGTCATATAGTATAAATACTGTAAATTTTCATTCAAAATTAATTGGTTTTATTTATGTTAACGTTTTTATGTTTATGTAAGCTGGTGGACGGATAAATTCTTTGCTCACTGTACGTCGATTCACGGGGGGATTATTTTGACTAGGCAAGATGCTCATTTTAAGGATATTTCATTCGTACCGACCCAATACAAGGATTTATTATTATGTGATATGAGACTGCACGCTTCAGTAAATGAAACATGGTGATTAATAACGATTATTAAAACATGGCTTTTTCTTTTAAATTAAGCTCACAGTTAAAGGAGTTCATTGTAACAGATAACAAAGATATAATACTCAGACATAATATTTTCTGATAAAATGCTTTATTTGAATAAATAGGATAAAGATGAAATAAAAGATGTAATGTGAAGATTGAGAATTTTAACTTTTTTACATTTACGTAATTATGATGTTTATACAAATGTGTAATGATAAACAATTTAAAATCGGGTTTCGTCATTATGTAGTGATGTTTCAGGTGGACGGGGAACATTTGTGCCGCTCGTTTTCTTTCTGAAATAAAATTTATAAATTATGCTTGCATTATTTTCTTATAATCTAATCTTAAAATTTTACTATACAGGGTGTATCTAATGCCCTGTTATAAACTTCTTGTGGTGATTCCCTGCAGCGAGATAAGAACAAAAGTTCATATAAACTTGCTTCGGATAAGGAACCGTTTTTGAGATTTCCATTTATAGTTTTTCTACTCTGTTGATGGCAGGTTAGGTTGGCCGGATAACAGGTTAGTGAATCACCACCAGAAGTTTGTGACAGGGGTTTAGATACACTCTGTATAATAAAACACTCTTTGACAAAATAAATCAACCACCAAGAAAGAAGTATGAAACTGAAACGAAGTTGTTACTTGTAGAGAAGAAAACTGATTTGGCTTTCAGAACAATTGGATAATTTATTGGACTGAAAGCATTACACAAACTGAGCAAGTTCATATGATCTGGAGTATCTCTGGATATCATTAAGGTGTAACCTGGCACGAATGCGGAATGGACTCATTAAGTTTGGTGGATGCTGTTCTGGGAGATATCTTGTCAATAATCTTTTAATTAGTTGGTTAAGTTGTCAACATTCTCAAATGCTCGATCACATCAGAAGAAATGTGCCTAAAAGGAGCAGTATCTGACGATCTGGCTGGATAAGAAATGTCGCAAGAATAGAAACCATCCATGGAGAGGTCAGGCTGAGTGGCCAAGAATTATCTTATTGAAAAGTCGCAGTTGCTGCAAAAGAGCATCAGCACAGCGCTGGGCTTTGAGATGCCATGGATGACTATCAAGAGGTTCGGCTCTACATCCCAAAACCTGTTCTCAATGGCCTGTGATAGTAACAATGGAACTATCCGGAGAAAATATCCAGGGAGATATGAGAAATTCTGATCATTTGCTTATCTGGTCAAACGATATTTATGCCCCGCACGTCCAGTCCATCTTATGGGAAAGCGGTCATTCAGAAATTGACGTGCAACCACGCTGAAATGTGCCGGAGCGCTATCGTGAATAAACCAGATGTCCAGCCGCCACTGCAAAGGAATGTTCTCTAGCACCTGCAGCAGGATGTCGAGCATCAGTTTTTCCAAAAACGTCCGTTAGCACTGGGGACCAATATCGACAAATTCGTGCCCTCTCGTCAGCCAACTTCACATAGGCATCCACATTTGGACGCCATTTTTCTTGCTAACGTCCATCTTGTTATTTTTCTTGAGTTGAGTTTCAGACCCATGTTGATAGGATGTTTGTTTCTTATTTGGCCATGCGAAGTTTGTGACAGGGTTTCAAACTCACTCTCTATACATGGGTGCACCGGGGGGGGGGGGGGTATTAACGAATTGAAACCTGACACATCCAAACTAATTAAAAACAGATAAGAAAATATTTTATTAATGAACTGGCATCCGATCATTTTTTTTAGCTTTCGATTTTTAAACAACAATTTTCTTTATTATAGCAGGGTGTATTTTTCTCCTAACACACAAAAAAAAATCCTGAGCCCGAAAATCAGTTCCTTAACGCTCATTATTTTTGTTAAACATAAAAATATGTACAGCAGTACCGTTATTTAATTATATGCAGTTAGCTGGTTTAGTGGAACGATCCGATTTAATGGAACGATCTTTCGTTTATAAAGCTAACATAACTTCGAGGGGGGGGGGGGGTTCTAGAAATTGAGGCGTCGACTACTAAGGTCATTTTGCATCTTTTACACAAGTTACATCTGTACGCAGCCCGGGACAAACACAAACATCCATGCCCACGGCGGATTTCGAACCCACGGCCTGGCGGACTGGAGAACTAGAAAGCCTACGCCCTAGCCCTATCGGCCACCTGGCCGGCCATAACTTCGAAGAGAGTTTTCATCTTTTTTAATGTTAAGACATGAAATTATATAGTATTATTATTAACTTAATCTCTTGTATACGTTTACATGTGCTCAACGTGAAGTTATTTTCACGTTCGTAAATTACTCACCGTTCAATGCAAGGAAAGTACCAGAAAGGTTGATCTTTTCCAAACTCTTCTCCATCTTCTATGGTTTGCGGTAGATTTCGATCGAGAGTTTCTGGCAAGAACAAAGCAAGAACACCTGCAAATATACTTAGAACTCCAAACACAATCAGTGGTAGTGGTTGACTGTAATGAGCCTGAAACGATAAAGATAACGTCAATCTGAAGGAAGAGAAAACAAACAACTCCATAAACTTAGTAAGAAACTGATATATAAAAAGATCGTTATTAAAGTTAACCTTATTTCAACATGTACTTTCTGCTCAAATGTAACAAAAAAATCTTTTAAATAATAGTGTAATTTAAATTACGGAGTATTTTAAAAATATAAACTTTATATCGGCTTATCGAGTTTTGCATATTTTACATTATGTCGACTATTTAAACTCTGTAAAGAGAATGTACCAAATTATTTAATTCACATTATATCACTTTCTAAATTTTTGGAATCGCATTATACTATCTTGATATAAAGGGCCTTTAATATCAATTTAAATTTGGATAGAGTAACGAACCTTACATATGGCATCATAATGTAAGAATCGCTTCAGTTATCCGAGATTCTATTAGCCGTTGTCGTGAATTTAAGGTTAATCATATCCTATTCAGCATAAGCCATTATAGATTGAGGTAATTATAAAATTAAGGATAGTTTTCTATAAATACCGGCTTTCCAAAAAGAACGACGGGTTAATGAGCTATTACGAGGGGCGATTGATAAATAAGGTCTCCATGGCTGTAACTTTATTTGTTAACCGATTTTCAAAATTCTTTTTGTCACATTTGTCCTCTATGTAATGCACTATTCACTTTTCGACATAGTCCCCATCCCTTTCAACGCATTGCGCCAACGCGTGACTAGTTGGGTGAACCCGTCGGAGAGGAATTCCGGAGTTGTTGTCGACACCAGGATTGAATGGCAGCTTTGGACCCTCTTCTGGAGTACGATAACGTCCGCCCGCACACGAGTAGTCCCACGCCAGAGGCGTTGCAGCGCCTACAGTTCAAAGATGAAAATTTGCAGTTCAAAAATGAAAGACTTTGCACATTGCGACTTTCACCACTTCCCAAAGAGGAAAGAGCCCCTTAAGGGACATGAGTTGGTTCTGACGGCGAGGTAAACACTGCCATTCAATCCTGGTGTCGACAACAACTCCGGAATTCCTCTCCGACGGGTTCACCCAACAAATCACGCGTTGGCGCAATGCTTGGAAAGGAATGGGGAATATGTCGAAAAGTGAATAGTGCATTACATAGAGGACAAATGTGAGTATAAGATAC
The DNA here is from genome assembly GCA_023313115.1 of Rhysida immarginata. Classification (NCBI taxonomy): domain Eukaryota; kingdom Metazoa; phylum Arthropoda; class Chilopoda; order Scolopendromorpha; family Scolopendridae; genus Rhysida; species Rhysida immarginata. Next base: position 2,209,661 of record JAHWFO010006271.1, read on the forward strand.
AAAAAGAATTTTGAAAATCGATTAACAAATAAAAAAAGTTACAGCCATGGAGACCTTATTTATCAATCGCCCCTCGTACTTATAATAATAAGATACCATTCATGTCCAGGAATAACGGCTATAATTCAATAACTTAATAAGATGATCACCAGAATTCTTTATTGCCATTTTTGCTTTTACTATTTTTAGTGGAGTTTATTCGTATTGGACAAATTGTCCTCGTGCCTTAATTTTATTTTGGCTTTTAAGGATGATCTTCAGGCCTTCACATTGAATCTCCGCGTTGCTCCATTGCAGGAAATTCTTTTCATTTTGGTTATAACAGGACAGAGTTCATAAGTTGGGACGTTTTCAAGAAAATATTTTTTGTAATCATATTGTATAAAAAAAAGACACAGTAATTTATGAATTATCAACAGAAGCTATTAAAACAATGCAAGAAAAATTATGAGCACTAAATGCCAAGTGACTTACAAGTTATTTATAAGCTTTTATAATTGTAATAATATCCCATCTTAAGGAGGCAGGAGCCAAGGGCGAACAGTAGATTTTCTCCGTATCATGCTAGTCTATGCAAGTCTTCGAAAATGCCGCTCCTTATGCTTATACTTAATTTTTCTTATATTGAATTTTGAAATCAACTTTCGGCTTTTAGTTGCTATATGCAAAACCAGTAAACGTTATGCAGGTTCATGTACCCATTCTTTGCATATGGTCCTTGCAGACTACTCAAAACCATTCTATTGTGGCAACTTTGTTAGCCTCTTTTGTGGCAACTTCGTTAGTTTTTCCCCTTTTGATGTTCCTTGTCTGCTCCTTGAGAAATTATTATCCCATCCTAGGAAGTTGAAAATGTCTTGAGTTAGGAAAATGGTAAATTTGGGAATTTTCAAGCTTGCAAACGATAGGAAAATTCTTGCAGAGAAATGGAGATCATGTCGAAAAGGAAAGAAAAGTTTAAAGTTAGATACTTGTCTTTTTTTCGTATCAACAAATTCTGATTTTAACAAATTTAATATATGTGGACAAGAATTGTTTTTCCCTCTATTATAAATGCTGATTTTTTAAAAACTGTTGGTCACGACTTACAGTATGACCTTGATGTAATCGTCCTGGTAATATCTATATCATAAGGAGTTACAGGGACCGATTTCCTTGACCTTATATAATTTCCTTGAAGCTTCGTACTTCCACTACTATTATATGCCCCTAATGAATTGTTTCTATAGAAATTCATAAATTCTTCAATTATAATTTGACTTAGCATAAAACGGGGTGGATAGGAACTTAAATACCAATAGGGACAGTAACGTCGAAAATTTTTATTTAAAAACGGGTATCCTAACAATAACACTGGTCAACAAATTTTTCAAAAGTCATGTTGCCAAAAAAATTGAGTCATTTTGTATCAATTTTTATGTGCTGAACACGAATATGATTCTGAAAATGCAAAATTGGCTTTAGTTATTTTGTAATCTGTAAAAGCAATTATTTACATAACAAAATGCATGCCAATAGCTCTGGTCAACAACATTTTTGCTACTGAGAGAAACAGGTGTTCTTGTCTAATTTGAGTGTGCTGATTCCAAATCTGAACTCCAAATTTCCCTATCACGTCAGGATCTCGAGTTATAGAATTTGACATTATGAGTCTGTTTTACACCACTGAAACTTAACATCCTCTCACCACACTCAAATTAGTCTTGAATACCTACATTTGTCAAAGTTGCAATTCTACAGGATAAATATGCACGTTGAAAGGTAGAAAATGAACTATCTAAAATATCTCAAAAACTAGAGCCAATTTGAAAAAAAAACTGAAATGACTTTTAAATGATTGGCAGCAAAATGTGTGTTGACCAGGGGATAACGCAGGACTGATCAATTTGTGGAATTCGAACGTCAACAACTTCCCGTTCGCCCAGCTTATGCAATGATGATTAACAAGTCCCAGGGTCAAACCTTAAACAACATTGGCATATACTTAGAGTAGATAGATATACCCGCCTTCGTTTTGCCTTGAAAAGCTCGGCGAAGACGGGCATCTCAGCTAGTGGCATTACTATTTTCAGTGTACATAACCACTGGAATTTAGTGCATCCAAATATATTTTCTTTTGGATCCGTGATTTTATCACGGGAGAAATACGCGTTAAATAATAATTAATAACTTCTGTAAATTTATTGTAAATAAACTGTTGTTTATTGAATACAACTTTGCCATTATAATTATAAAAGTGTTCGTGAGTATTGTCGTTACACATACAGTGGCTACGTTCTGAGCTCTCAGGTCTTCTGATTCCTCTCATCCACTCTTAAATTTTAGCATTACTGCCTATAATGTCGCATCGTTAATTAAAGATACCTAAAAATCGGATATTGTGTACAACAATACTGTGCTCTAATTTTAATATTTGGCGGCAAGTTATATGAGTTATATGTTTATGTCGAGTTGCGATTGCATTTTTTAGTCTATTTTCAACGCAGCATGACTGTAAAAAAAATTAAACAGCATTTGTAAAAATGTGTTTATTTTGCTTACTTTAAAACCTGTTTATAATTTTATTTCAGATTATGAACATAAATTAATTCTTCAGAAAGTGCGATGTGAAGTGGCCACCTGTTTCATATTTCGACATTTACAATTATTTTATTGAATCAAAAGTGTTTATCGGCCTCGGTGGCTCAGTGGTTACTTGATCGCCTCTGCTGCTCGAGTACGCGGGTTCGATCCCGGCCGAGGACGACGAGGATTTTTCAGGAGGAAATCCTGAGATCACGCACTTACTACCAACATATTGCTTCGATGCTCAATTACATGCTTCCTCTCTCCATTTTCTAAGGATTTTTTGAGCGTTTGAATGGACAACAATTGCACAGTACAAACCCATGCTGAATTAAATATCAAATTGTAAGGCAAATACAAAAGAAGAATCAAAACCAAGGCAGATGAGCTATGGCATGGTCTTCATTCATCCATGGCTGTGGGCATGTTATAATGGCGGACGCACGGTGAGACATCTGGCGGATCCAGATGACAACATCAGACTTGCAAAAGGTGGATATTGAAAACGTGAATTAAAGTGATTAAACTTTTGAAATAAGTTGAATGACTGGAGGTGTTCTACGGGTTCTAAAAAATTTCATGTCCGAATTTTTAATATATTTCAAGATGATATTTTAAAATCCAAAAAAATCATCATCAATGAAAAAATAAGAGTGAATTGGAACATAATATCTTGTCGTTACATACCGGATCCCTGAAGTAGACGATGACAAATAGGTTATTGAACCTACCGTAGCAGCAAAAAGCATGGAATGTCGTATCGAAAGGTTTCATATACAACCTGTGACAATAAAGTTCGGTGAATGACGTCAAATTGCTAACGGTCGTAAGAGTGCACCATCGTCGTATCCTGCCCCAGACAGGTCGAGACATGTTTAAACAAATTTGAGAGAATCAGCACTGCGAGTGTGTTTATTGTGTTTAAACAGGACATTGAAAAGAGAAGGCGTAGTACGCGCGGTCGAAACCCAAAATGGATCAGCGAACGAAAGAGATTCATGAAATGATGACAACAGTTTACAAAGAAAGTGTGTTTATGAGTGGTTTAAACGGTTCCGATGAGGCCGGAACACCGTAGAAGACGCCCCCCGAAGTGGCCAGACATCCATTGTAATGTTACGACCCAACTGAAGGCTATCCCTAAAAACGACTACGCCAGGAGTTTCCAGGACTTGTACAGGCGTTCCCAGAAGTGCATTACCATCGACGGGGATCACTTTGAAGGATAGTACCTGCTGTTTCATGTAAGCGAGCAATCCACTCTCAATATGCCATCATTCACCGAACTTTATTGTCACAGCTTGTATTTGGAATTGCGCGAACAGTGTTGTTCAGGCATGTCAAATGTAAGAATTTGAAAAAAAAACAAGGAGAACTGGTAAGCAGGCTGAAGAAATTACAGTCAAAACTGCGTTCAATGGTTAAATCCTGCCTGAACAATAAAATATAAAAGGATTAATTTGCCACGAATTGAATTTGCAAAGTCTTTTTTCATCGAAACAGAGATAGTTTATCTGAAAGAATGTGTCAGAATATGGATATTTAAACACTTTTTTTTCAGATAAAACGTTAATTTACTTTCTCACTTAAAACAGTGCCTTAATACATTATTGGCTTAAATAGGGCAATGTATATTAGATTTCTTTTTTAAAACATTAAAAAGTTTGCTGATAACCATTAATAACCATTAAAATTCCCTAAATGGTTGAATAGAAACAGTTTTTGACTTAAAAAAATATTAGGAAAAAAATCATTTTTTTAAAAAATAGATACTTGATATAAACACTATCTATTTAAAAGAAACAAAAATGTTTTATATTGTAAATTGAAGATAATATTCTAGAAAAATGTTTGAAAACCGTCCCTATCCACCCCGTTTTACGGTATCTCAATGAAACAATGTTCAAATTTGGAAAGTAGTTTGTAAAAGTTCTTACCAAGTATACAACGAATGGAGTGATACTGGTAGCGACAAAACCAAGCAAATGAGCCGCTGCAATTCCTTGCCCTCGGACGACGGTAGGTAACAGCTCCGTCGCATACTGTAATCCTATATTGAAAGCGATGTTGGTGAATAGCCTACCAAGCATAGCCAAAGTCATTCCAAGCAATGGAATATCTGGAGAAACCATAAAATATTTAATTATTTTCTATAATATTTATTATTTAGAAAATTTCAAGATATTACTCATACATAACTATTTAATACAATGAATCTGCTTGTATAAAACAAAATACAGAAGGCAATGCTTTCCTAAGTACCTTGAGGAACAGCAGCAAAGGACAAAGAAACTGCGCCGCCTAGAAGTAACGACAATAAAGACAACCATCTTCTCCCAATTAAATCGAGAAACAGTATAATCAATAATGCTGCTGGAAGTTCTGTGGCTGATGCAATCGTGAATGACAAGAATACATTGTAGCCTAAATTATGCGTGTTCCTTGCATGACCATCGTAAACGAGAGAAATGAGAAACCTACACAATTTAAGAGGAGCATTCCTTAAAAAAGTATTATTAAAATAAATCCTTTCATGAAGTAGATAAATTAGAAAAATACAGATGAATCATCTTTATAAACATTTTATTTCGCTTTAATTGCGTCACTATGTCTCTTCTAGAACCTGTTAAAAAATTATATAGTTATTGTGTAAATTCCATTACTGCCGTGCTTAAGATGTTTGGCAGTTTAATGCATATCTAGCATTGAATAAAAGTAGTCACAGCTTTCAAAATAAAATTTAGAAGTTTTATCTACAGATGGCAGGATTGGCTTTACGATTAAAAATCTGCTGAATCGGCCGGTTTTCAAAGAAGAAGAAGAGTGCAATGATTTTTGAACAGCTTTTAAAAATGTTGATTATTTTGAAAGGATAAAAAATTATCAGTGATTATAAAATATAATCAATCATGAAGCTTAAAATATAAGTTCATTAACATATAGTATGATAACAAATCGGTCGAAAACCGATCAACTGACGGATGTGTGCATTTTAATTTGGGATGGTTTTGTTATTGCTTATTATCAATGAGATTATATATATTATTAAAACTTTAAACATTATTAGTTCGCTCCCACTTCAAACATAACTGAATTAAATTTAATAAAAATTCATCACATTTAAATAATATTATCCAACTGCCAAGAATAACTTTAAACATTCATAATGGAATTTACAGTTTGATATCTCTAAAATAACTTTAAAATACATGTATCTGTGAGGTTAATTATACGGACAGTATACGGGTGTCTCACTCCAAGCCGAACTCGGGTTTCCGTTAATAAGCTTAACAATAATGAATATTTTGTAATGAAATTTTCAACAGACTTATTTTTCTTTGTTTGATATGTGATGGCATCAAAATAAGTGCTGGAAGTGGCCACCATTCGCGTCACTCAGGTTCACTCTCCTATCGGTTAATAAACGCGGATGGTTGCCACTTCCAGAACTTGTTATGATGGCATCACATTTCACACAAACCAAGATAAGTCTGTTGAAAATTTCGTTCTAATGTATTCATTATTGTAGAAGTAATAAAAGTAAACTCGAAGTGGACACCCTATGTAACACAATAAAAGTACAATACCCTCTGTTACTAGAAGTATCGGGACATATGCATATAAAGAAACAAAGTTTATTATGACGTAACTAATATATCGTTGGACCGCCTTTTGCCGCAATAACAGCGTGTACTCTGCTAGTTTTTGATAAGTTTCTGCAGAAACTGTGTTCTACTCCTTCCTCCCTAAGTGCGTTGGCGAGATCAGCAATAGATGTTCGCCGATTTGGTCTGGCCTTGAAAATCAACGCTCCAAATTGTCCCAAAGAACTTCGATTGTATTTAGGTCCGGGCTCTGAGCGGGCCAGGCCATTTTTTTCAATATCCTTGTCATGGAACGATTCTTGTAAGCACCTCGCTTTGTGAGCTGGGGTATTATCATGTTGAAACAGAAAAGAGCCTCCTCCGAATTGTTACCTCAATGTTGGAAGTACTGAATTGTCCAGAATGTCTTTATACGTGCACTGTTCACGTTTTCCTTGACTAGAAGCAAGGGATCCAGCCCAAACCATGAGAAGCATCCCGAGACCATGATGCAAAAACACGAAACTTCACAGTTGGCACAACACATTCGCGCAGTAAGCGTTCCCCATACATACAGCAGACCCAAACGAAAAGTTACTCCTGGAAGTAAGGTGATGGTGTAACGTGATTCGTCACTCCAAAGAACGCGTTTCCACTGGTCCAGAGTCTACTGGGGTCGAGGTTTGTACCACGCCAATGACGCTTGGCATTGATGTTACTGATGTTGGACTTCTGTGCTGCTGCACGATCATGGTAACCCATGGCATATACTTCTGGTCATGCTTCCTGACGCATTTCGGAATTCATTAGCCAGTGATTCGAAGGAAATCCAATTTGTACGTACAACGCATCTCAGCGTTTGGCAGTCCTTGCCTATTATCTTTGGTCTACCTGTCCGTTCTTGGGGTGTTGTTGTATCATGACGTTTCCACTTTACGTCACTGACAGTGGAACGAGGCAATCCAATAGGATAGAAATTGCTCGGATAGACTTGTTGCACATGTAGCATCCAATGATAGTGCTATGTTTGAAGTCACTAAGCTCTTCGGAACGACTAAGCTCTTCGGAACGATCATCTAACACTGAAGAAACAGCGTATATATCTAAAAGCCATAGTTGTTATGTAAATCAGTAGATACCATATTTCGAATGGGTGTCCGGATAGTTCTCGCAACAAAGGGTATAAGAATAGTATAAATAACGTGTCATACCAAAGGCAAAACAAAATCAAGGTTCTCTTTCTAAGAGTTGGTTTCTTAAATAAAGCCAGAACAGTATATTTCGCCTTCCCTCTTTCTAGAGTCTCTTGTTCCACCGATTGCTGAAAAGGAATATATGTTATTTATTTAAATTATTGTACATATATAGTAAAATATTAAAAGCAAACAATGTTTAAAGCTGTATAATAACATTTAAATTCAAAATTCGAGCGGCTATTTGGCTCGTCAAAATTATTTGCTAGAGTAATAAGTTCTGTGTTTTTATTTATAATTATTTTCTTCTCTGCGTATCACACTTCTGTTCAATAATCACAAAAAGTTTTGGAAATATAAAAATTTTATATCGAACAGATCCTTTGTTTCCGTATTGTTGCTTGTATGTGAAGGAGAGTGAGTTTACAATACATGCCGAGAGCACTGGGGCGCAACCTTTCAAGTTCTCATAAAGCTATATATTTACCTTTCAATTCTCATATAGCGCAACCTTTCAAGCTCTGTATGTATAGAGCTTTAAGTTCTAACAGCCATCGGGTTGCGGAATTGTGGTGACTCTGTGAGCCCCACATGAGCTATCACTTACTTATGCTCTCAAATTTCAATTTCAATTTCACTTTGTTGCCGTTTGAAAGTTTATACTGTATTGTATCAACACCACCTCTACCAAAGCCGTAGCACTGATTTTATGACTTCATGCAAACAGATGGATTTTGTGACGTCACACAAATAAGAAATTTAAAAACAAAATAAAGATATTTAAAATTTAAAATAAAATGATTTATTAAAAAAGTAAGTGACCCATGTTTGGCATTAATGCATTTTATTATACTGTATTTACTTATTTATCTAAAATACAAAATTCATATTTCAAATATCTCCATTGGTTTTCGTGACGTTTCAACAATAGAAGTGACGTAGTTCCATAGCTTTGCGAGGCTAACGAGAAATACAGGCTCCGGCACTGAAAAGTCACCTGACCAAGACAGGTCTATTTCCAACAAAGGAAACAACAGATTGTTAAAATAGAAGATGGAAACAATGAAAGTTACATTGTTAATAGACCTGTCTTGGTCAGGTGACTTTTCAGTGCGGGAGCCTGTCTTTCTCGTTCGCCTCGATAGCTTTGTATAGACATAGCCATCATAATAACATAACCTGCCCATTTGCCTTCAAACGGTGTCACCAAAAATGTAGACAAAAAAGGATAAAACCTAGCACCGCCTACCGATAAAATTTAACATTGTTTCAATCGCTTATACTGTTTATTTATGAAAAATGTTCAAACCACGGTCTATAGATATTCATGGTCATCGAGCTTCGGCCATTTTCCATTGTTTCGAGAAACTAAGGAAAACAGATCGCGCCGGGTGCCGCATAGATCGCACCAGGGCTGACCGTGACCTGCGATAGAGGTTTTTCATTGAAACTGAAAATGAAAGTAAAGTTTCTGTCTGTCGATAGGGCGGCGCTGCAGGCGTTTTCGGGCCGATTGTACATGCAGCGCCACTTTTCAATAGAGTTCCCGCCCTATTGGGAGCTAGAAACTTTAGCTTCATTCTAACAATGGAGCTCGATGACCATGAATATCTATAGACCGTGGTTAAAACCAAATAAAGATTATTTCATTTTTCATATAGAAAAGTGAAGTTCTTCGTTAAATTTTAATCAAAGTGTAAATGGAGTGTGAATGGACAGGTTTTCCGTATCATTTTAGGCTATGAACCGACTGAAACTGTTAAATTTTGTCGCTAAGCGGTGCTAGTTTTTATCCTTTTCGACTACATTTTTTGGAGACAGTTTGAACAATGGAGAAAGGCCGATTGGACAGGCTATGTTATCATGATGGCTATGGTATAGATCAATGACGTATATTAAAGATAGACCACGGCCATACTGTATATCCAGCCCTGACAACTGAATTGATGACGTCATGCTAGAGGTCGGGGAGGCATCTGGTCGTCTGCTTGCCATTTTGACATAGGAGATATTTTTTTCATACCACTGTTGTGTTCGTTTAACTTGAATAAACTTGAATAATTTGTCCTCTTGAATCATTGTAATCAGGAACCTAATTTGAAACCTTTCGTAAGTATAATTTTTTTTATAGATAAGAACTATTTTCAATTAGAGTAGCCTGTCATTATAACCAATTACCTAGAAAAAACAGCTGGACTGCGCTTGGCGCTGTTGGCTCCTTACTAGAGGTGAGGCCACCGGAAGTCGCAGCGCCGCCATGTTGGAGGAACAGAAGTAGAATATAAGCAATGTGGAGTAAGTTTTTGGCTTCTTTACCTGTGATCTGATTTTGATTCCTGTTTCTTTATCAGAGAGTTTATTACACAAATGACTCATTCTTATATTACTGCAACTCTTAGAAATTAATTTTATCAGGGTAAAAACATGATTATTAGTGGGGGAAGAATCGTAAAGATGCTCATCGAGACTTCTGAAAATTGACTATCGGGTAACTTCGTGAAAAACACAAGAAAAATAACTTCTGCAACACTTCTTGCTTGTGGAAGCCGTTGTGTTTGCTGCCATTATCTTCGAAAGCATGTTTCCGTGGCTTCATAAACATCCATCACATCTTGGCTTGCATATTTTAGACCACCACGGGTTTTCCTGAAAAACAGCTTATGGTGGTCTGAAACATCCAAGCCAGGATGTGATGGATGTTTGTGCAACCACGGAAAGATGCTTTCGAAGGATGATGGCAGACAAACAACAACAGACTTCCAAAAGCAAGAACGGTTGCAGAAATTATTTCTTCTTGTGTTTTTCACGAATTACCCAAAAGCCATTTATCAGTAGTCTGGATGAGCATCTTTACGATTCTCCCCCCATTAATTATCATGTTTTAGACTGATAAAATTGATTTCTAAGAGTTACAGTAATATAAGAATGAATCATTTGTGTAATAAACTCTCTGATAAACAAACAGGAATCAAAATCAGATCACATGTAATCAGAACTATTTTATTCCAACATTGCAGTCACTTACTGTCACTATAGTATTTTTTACATAATTTTCAAAGCTTTTAGAGTTCTCACACTGTAAGGTGAAATGGAAGAGTTCACTTTACCGCGCTCAATAGGATGGGATAGGTAGGGAATTTTTTTTAAATTGCTTTAATTTTCTTAAATCCTGGCACTTCAACAACAGGCTGCAAAGAGTGGTTACGAGCAGGCTTGAGTGAAAGAAAAGCAGCTCACAGAGCGCGCATGAGGATATAAAGTATATTATCTCTATGACATCACTACCTATTGAGTGCGATAAAGTGAACTATTTCATTTCACCTTACAATGTGAGAACTCTAAATACCTGGAATATTCTTCTATTTAACTACATAAAAAAGGAAATAAACCTAATAATCATATCAATAATTAAAATGTTAAATATCACCGATTTTATAAGGAAAATAAGCCAAAACCTTACTTATTCCGCATTGCTGACCCTCCCAACATGGCGGATTGCACACTTCCGGTGGCTTCACTCCAAACCGCGCCAAGCGCAGTCCAGTTGTTTTTCTAGGTCATTGATTATAACCAAGTACGTTATGTTAGGCTTAACATCATGGCTAACTATAAAATGAAATATATAGTATTCTACTTTAACATCATATGTAATGGGTAGAAATTGCTCTGTTCCGCATTGTAAATCCAATTATTATAAACCAGTATGTACATTGTAAATTGCACACAACAATTTTTGGATTTCTGATAGAACTGGTTATTAAAAATTCGCCGTGAAGATTTCATGCCAATCGCAAATTCATGAGTTTGTATCACGGTCTATAGATATTCATGGTCATCGAGCTCCATTGTTAAAATGAAGCAAAAGTTTCTAGCTTCCGGTAGGGCGGGAACTCTACTGAAAAGTGGCGCTGCATGTACAATCTGCCCAACTGCGCCTGCAGCGCCATCCTATCGGCAGAAAGAAACTTTACTTTCGTATTCAGTTTCAATGAAAATCTCTATCGCTGGTTGCGGTCGGAATAGTGCGATCTATGCGGCACCTGGCGCGATCTGTTTTCCTTAGCTACTCGAAACAATGGAAAATGGCCGAAGCTCGATGACCATGAATATCTATAGACCGTGGTTTGTATCAAGCATTTTCACGAGGACTTTTTACAGACATAATGAAGAAATGTTTAAAGACAAGCAAGATAATGAAATCGTTATACATCGCGACAGAATAAAATTAAAAGAAGGCACCTATCCCACATTTGTTTCCGTACTGGTTTCCGTACAAACATCTCATTTAAATGAAGTGCTTCCCAAAGAAAGACATGGGATGAAAATGGAATGAAAGAATAGTTCAAATGGAAGCGGCTATATCCGCCTGCTGCTGTTAGAAGTAAAGCTCTAGATTAGGAAGAGAACCATAACTAATTCCGTTAGAAGAGAACATTCAAAATGTTAGAAGAGAACATTCAAAGTTAGAAGAGAACATTCAATGTTAGAAGAGAACATTTAAAGTTAGATGAATAATTCCGTTGAGAAGGGGGTTTCTTTCCATGATAACTCGGCACAAAAATGAGAGAGAGAAAAAATGTTCGTTTTGAGAGCGATGTTTTTATCATCAATGCAGTTGAATATTGTATAATTACAAGCCATAATTGAACTATACACTATTGATAATTAACTAAGATACACAGGCACAAATTTGATAAGAAAATTAGCATAATTTTTATGTGACAAGAAAACTTTCACAATTGAAACTTTTTTTTAAAGACATATTTCAAAGTTTAAGGAATTAACAATCACAGTAAAACAATAAAAAAATTTTTTTTAAAATGTATAGAAAAATATTACAAGTAACCAATTCAAAATGCCATAATAATGCCTTCTATCACTATAAAAATGCCAAGCAGAATGCCTCACCGACCTCTAGCAGACGTGATCAATTCAGGTGCGAGGCCAACGAGAGACAGGCCAGGGCACTCAAAAGTCACATGATCATCGGGGTCCGGCCAACAATTCATACTTCATTGTCTCCATCTTGGATTTTAACAATAAGTATTTTTTCGTTTGTTGGAAACAATGAAGGATGGATTGTTCCCAGACCCCGAAGATCATGTGACTTTTGAGTGGCCTGGCCTGTCTCTCGCTGGCCTCGTTCAGTTGTCAGACCTGGAGAGATATAGTACGGCCGTGGATAGACTGCGAAATAATTGTTATTATTTGGAGCACATTGGGAAGCTCCATGCCTAGAACTGTCATGGCCGAAAGTGAGCGAAGATTATGCAAAAACACATGGATAAACAAGAGAGTAGCCGATTAATAATTCTTTCACACGCCGATCACGGAGTGATAAGTTTATCTTTTCGTTTACTTTGTATATGAAGTATTTTATTTTATACAGGGTGATTACAAAAGAACTTCACACTTTTAAAAATTTATCACATCAAAGCTATTCAGAATAAAGACACACCACATTAGGATTCTTAATGAAAAACTATTGAAGTTTATTGTGACACAGTTAAAGATGTTCAATATGCCCCCCTGTCGTAACACGGCATACATCAATGCGGTAGTCGAATTCGACCCAAACTCGCATTAACATGTCTCCATCAATCCCACGTATCGCTACCGTAATGCGTTCTTTCAGCTCGTCTAGGTCACGGGGAAGGGGTAGGGTGAAGACCTTGTCCTTTACATAGCCCCATAAAAAGAAATCAGAAGGTGTGAGGTCGGGGCTCCGCAGTGGCCACTTTGCAAGTTCCAAGTTATTGTTTGCTCGACCAATCCACCGCTGTGATTTCTTTTTATGGGGGTGTGTAAAGGACAAGGTCTTCATCCTATCCCTTCCCCGTGACCTTGCCATAGCGAATAGCGTGCGAAAGCGTTTTTGTTATCCAACATGGCTGACCTGCTAACAATGATCCAAACCCACAGTGCATTATATGATCGCGTGCTGTAAAAGCTCTATTACTCCACGGCCCACTCACAGATATATAGTAAATAGATCGCCAGAGCTTCAGCATTAGCACTGTTGCTAGTGAAGCCACTTGCAACCATCTTACCTCCAAATAAGTTTGATGGCCAATGAATTCATTCCCCTTTTGCAATGCGATTGCCTCCTCGGTCAATTCATCGCTTCTATGCAATGCGATTTTTCATACCTGTCTTTATACTGTATCTGTTAGAATGAACGATTTTTGTTTTAGATTCTTGAAGAGTAAGAAGACTGCATTTAAAATTAAGATCTTAATCAGGCCTGATGGTAAAAAAGCATGCGATTATTGTCTTGGTGTATCAGCCATTACAATTCTATTAGCCGTTCCCTTACATGTTTTGTTGTTCAAAAATAGAGGAGTTCCCTCAAACCTCCCACATTTTACTTAAACGTTGCAGCAAACATGATTAATTATAGATTGTAATTTACACTAGAACGGAAAAAACACTAAAAGAATTTCATTTCATGATTTTGAAGTTGCTATCGCCCATTGCTCAGTGCCACGGTCATATGCAGTTAAATGAAGACTCCACGCCAGCGTAGTAAAAAAAAGTTGTATGATCTGCGGAAGGGGGTGGCCGTGGCCTGGTTGTCTCACTGATCGGTTCGCCATTCAGTGAAGTTAAGCAAACTTTGGCGCGGCTAGCCACTGGTTGAGTGACAGCCAGTGATTGATGGCTGGGCGAAACGGCATCGAGGGAGATAGTTTAGTGAGACTCGTGCATTGGACCAGAGCTGGATGCCCAGCAACTGGGAATGATTGCTACTGGTTGGGGCCCCACCAAGTGGATTTCCATCTTCTTACCCCCCATGCTTCGGAGTGCACGTAAAGCCGTCGGCCCCGGCTGCTACTCTCATCCCGTAGCAGTCGTTACTTATCACTGGGATGGTGCAAAGTTTTCTAGAAGGAATAGGCGCCGTTAAAAGGTAATAGTAGAAAATATGGCGTTCAAGATAGAATGGTATGGCTAACCCGATTCCCGGATTTAACCCCGTGTGACTTCTTCTTGTGGGGGTTTGCAAATGACACTGTCTTTATGTCTCCATTCTCCGGTAACCTACTGGATCTTTGCAACCGTATCACCGGGTAAGCCATACAATTAACGCAGCATCTTCTTTTCCTTTGCGTCCTATCCCGAACGCCATATTTGCTACTAGTACCTTCTAAGGCAGGGCCGTCCAAATCGTGCACGTCGCCCGCGTGCAACATAAAAAGCTCGCGGGCAAACCTCACGGGCAAAGCCAAGGAAATAGTCCAAAACTCAGGAAGGGAGTAGATACAATTTTTCCTATGCAGTGTCGCCAGACTTAGAGGCGATTCCGTTAAATGAGACATTATTTCTTTTGTTACTGATATTTGCTTGTTTTTCATCTCGCATAACATGGCGCACATTCCGAAAAAGCTTAAAATCACTGAATCACTATTTAAACCCGGAGTGGGAGAATCTGTTTTCTTTTTTTTTTCTCATTTAACACGGATCGGATTCTAAATGCTTGATATGCAATCGTGTCCTATCGGGAAAAAGAAAATACAATTCGACCTGACATCGAGAAAATTACCACATTAAAAACGAAGGAAATAAAATGGTAAACTGCCTCGGTTTTTTTTTTTACAGTATCGAATTGATAATTAGCAACTCGACTTTAAGGAACTGATCAACGTAATGTGCAATAGGGGAGAAAGGAAAATTACCCGCGTGCACGGGTATTGCCCGCAGACAGAAATCTTGGACAGCCCTGTTCTAAGGGCAAACTACGACAACTACGCCCGCGGGATTTTTTTTTCTCAAAAACTTGGGGAATTTACCTCTCTTTTTTCGCAAAATTTACATTGATCCGTTGCTTAGTTTACTTGATATGAGTTTTTGAAATGTTTCACGGATTTATGAATAACCCTATATAAAGGTTCAACTGAAAACGAGCCCAAGGCCACAATAAAATTCCGGATGGATTTATTGCTGCATTTTGGCACAAAGCATTGATAGCAACACTATAATGTAATGACAGAAGTTCTTCAATCACACGACGAGAATAGCAGTCTGTGTTTGTTCAAACAGGTCAAAACAATGAACGTTAATAGCGAATGGTAATCTGATTTTTAACGATGGAAGCTGCCTGGAGTCTAGAAATCCATGGCTGCATGAGTTGAATGTACGAAAATCGCATGGGTTTGTCACAAGCGTGCAGCAACCGAGTGGGCGATAATCGGTAATTGATGATTCGAGGCCAGGGTATGTAAATTGATGTTTCCTTGATAGAAGAGTCACGATCGAATCAGTATTGGTAATATGCATCCTATATTCCGGCGTTGTCTATAGTATCGAAAGATTTGTGGGCAAAGGGTTCCATCCAACTTGGAATCGGTGCAGAAAGTCATTCACATTGATATTTTACTGCAACATTTGCTCCCGAAAAAAGTTGCGGTTTCATCGACAGAATAACTGAAGGAGATGAAAAGTTTTGATTTTTAATAAAACCAAAGAATAATAATAGTATATTGTAGGTCATGTGGATCTTTCTCGAACACAAAGCCCCTTTCTGCTGATGAAATTTCTCGTTCACTGTGACATCGTTACATCGTATGCGGAAACTCAAATTTGTTAACATCAATGTACAAGGTGAGATCGGAAAATTCGGTGAATGACTCGGAAAAACAGGGACAAATAATTCAGAGATGATACTTTACTGTCCATGGCCACAATACGCTTTTAACATCGTTCGTACAACTGTTGCATGGCGTGTGAAAAATCCTTTTTCGGTATTGCTTGAAATTCTCCCGTCACGGCCGTTTGGATATCCATATATCGAGAAATCTGTGTCCTTTCATTGTTGATTTCAAACGAGGAAACAAAGAAGTCCGGCGGTGATAGGTCTGCAGAATATCGAGGGTGGTAAAGTTTTGGAGAGTTTCTCGTCCTTCACGGAAACGCTAAAACCACTCATACACACATTTTCAAGTCACGGCGTCTTTACCGTACACTGTCTTCAACATTTCTAGGGTTCTTTTGCGGTTTTACCCAATTTTAAACAGAATTTCATATTGACTCTCTGCTCTATTATCAGAGATAAACACACTATATTCTAAACACTGCCGCATGAACCTATGTCTGTCAGCAATGGTGAAGACACATTTTCATGTTAGCTGAGATAGAGAAGAACGCCTTGTGCAAGTCGAATATTTCCGATTATCACATTAAGGGGTGATTCATCGAACTTTCCGATCTCACCTTGTATGGATTAATCTGCTCACCGCATGTGTCATTCTTCCCCACACCATGAATATCGATCAGTATCACTTTTTCAAATTCAAATGCTTTAGTATCTGGCACAAACTCAGATTTATTACCTGTGATGTACACACTCTTGGAGGTCTGTAAAAGCATTTACGAGTCGTAAATTTCACTCGGTCAAAGAAGTACAAGACGTTGTTTGGAAGTGTTTCCGCCAGAAAACCACCACCTTTTACGCACGAAAAATCGAACTTCTAATATTACAGTTCTTTAAAAATGCAATAATTACTTTTAAGGATCGATAGAACTATATTGGTAATAAACTAGGATCGATGGAATTATATTGTGGGTTATTTTCATCTGAATAGCCCTTATACTAGTCGTGGATGGAAGACAATATGTTTTATGATATGACCAGTGTAATAATTGAATTCAAAACAGACGAGTTTTCAAAAAATTTCTTTTGAAGAAACAAATATATATTTTGAAGTAACCAACATATTCTCTTCTATTTAAATCCTGTTTCATCATTTTCTTGCTTCATTTGTAATACATTCACACCTATGGGAAAATAAAGTTTTTTCTATCTTACACTAATTTCTTCTCCTATGGATATTTCGCAAACAATAACTTCTCCATTTTTGTTATTCCGATAAAGAAATTTCAAAAAATGATGAATTCACGTAATTAGATCTAATATAAAATGGAAACTGTGAATAGACTTAAGTAAAAACGAAGGAAAAATAGGTTGCGCAAGAACTCACTAAGAAACTGATACGGGGAAGTTCAACCATTATAAAGCTTTAACTATTCGCCGTCAAAGGAGAAAAGGTTTTTCGTATTAACTTCTAGCATTACTTTATAGGGGATCTATGATTAAATTACTACACACTCTGGCTTCTCTTTTTTAAGACTAATGATTTTAATTCATTAAATTACCATTCTAACATATCACAATGAAGCAAAATGAATGACATATCGACGTTTAATAAAAATTTGTTCTTGAGGCCGTCGTAAATTCAACTTTTAAAGCTAGGAAGTTTTAAAGAAGCGAATAACTTTAATCCCAAATTTGATGGTAGATTTAAAATAATTAAATGTTAACGCATTATTCATTCGTATTTTATAATTTAATCTACAATATAATCTTATATAAATGATATATATAGTACTAATGAAATCTGTGCACATTAACATATTCACTAATGAATGAAAAAAAGGAAGAAAAGCTTTTGAGTCTTTAAAAGTTCATTATGCGAAATTGAACACACAAGAAACTTACCTGAAGTTCCGCCAGAAGATTTGGCTTTAAGGTTTTCTTATTGATTTTCGCAATTTTTTCTATGATCGTCGATGCTTCGTCGAATCGTCCTTTGCTCAATAACCAACGCGCTGACTCCGGAAGAAACCTGAAATCCAAGAAAGAGGATGATAAAAAAATAGGTTGCTGCTTCATTAGAATACCCTGACATTTGGATGAAAGCATCATTTTATGAAGGCAAAAACTGAAATCACTTCCGAGAAATGTTGCTAAGTAACATATAAATGGTAAAAATATTGTTTTAAGTCAGCAAATCTTCAGAAACAGTTTATACTTTTTTCTATGCTTTTATATATATACTAGTAATAAAGCCCGTCATACGACGGTGCCACAGCAGGTGAAGCAGTAAATTCGATTATAATTATAAAATTTCGTCTGTGATAGGACTGTGATGATTAACAGGACCACCAATAGTAAATAAGTCCCTGCCAATATAAAAGCGAGGCTGAAAATATTTCCTTACTTATAAGAGAACATGTATCTCACAGACCCCCACCAAATTGAAATATGTTTCTCATCTAAAACTACTATTGATACTTGCAAAATAAGAAAATGCTAAATCTTGTTTCTTTCAAAATAAATCGAGAAAACGAAGTAATTTCAGGACATATAGTACGGCTTTCTAGAAACTACCAGGCCTGAACATGGAAAAGATAAAACATTGCGGCGTCGAACTGGTGGTGCTATTATAGAAGTTAGTTGAACGTCACAATCTTAGTGTTTCAACAATACATTATTGACGTCATGTTCAGGCCTGGTAGTTTCTAGGAGGCCGTGCATATAGCCGTACAAAGACTCCATTGTTAAAGCGATGAGTATGTGTATTATTGCGCTCTCAACTTCTTTTTTCACTACTCAACGACCTCCTTTATTATTACACACCTGTTTTACTGAATAATTTCCATTGTTCTTTTTGGCATTTCTCAATTTTGCCGTGGCACTGTTTAACCTCCCTCTCTGATTGTCTCCAGCGATGAAGGTTACATTGTTGCTTGGACGAAGATGGTCAGGTGACTTTTCAGTGACGTTAAAAACAAACTAAATAAGCATTCATTTCACTAATCAAATTTAGGTTTCTTTTTATTCACTATTTAATTCACTTTTAAAATAAAAGATTCTATGCAAAAATATTTTAATACGATACGTATTTTTTTTATTTTGTTTGCACTACATTTTTTTTTATCTCAGTTGGTAAAAAAGGGTGCTTAAACAGCGCCATTGAGAAATGCCAAAAGCAACAATGGAAATTATTCAGTAAAACAGGTTTGTAATAATAAAAGAGGTAATGACTCAACAATACGCACGAATCCACTTCACCTGAAAGGGCAACGCTATCGCTTCCAAGGTATGCTTGCACGCAAAAAAAAAAGTGCTCGTACAACTACGTGTACGTCCCTTTTTAGTTTACAAACCTGCTTATACGTTAAGATCGCGGGGCGGAGCTCGAGATTTTCCGCCATCAGGCGCATGTTTGGTTGGTTTGGTTTTTTTGGTATTAACGTCCTTTTCAACTGTTATGGTCATTTCAGGACGGCGTTATAGGGGCCGCAAAGTTTGCCTCGCAAGGGCTCTTTAACGTGCAGCCGGCAAACGACTACACGGAACCCCCTGAAAAAATCCTCGTCGTTCTCGGCCGGGTCGAACCCGCGTCCTCAGGCATCAGAGGCGATCACGCTCAGACGCATGTCCTCAATGGTAATACCCAAGCGGCTCGAACCCAGATACTCTATGTTGTCTAGCTACCTAGTTTTAGGCCGACTCCTTAGTCTCTTATATGACCACCTAGTTCTAGGAAGACAGTTTGCGGCATCCGTATTTGTGGCCATACCGAAGAAACTGAGCCCTCTCCATGTGGAGAAGTAGCGGCTCAACACCTAAAGGCTGCTTTATAGTGATGCTGAGCACTCTATCTAGTAGGAAGCACCTGCCAAACCTCCCAGGATAACATTTCGGCATTCTTTCCGTCATTACCCATAATTCATGACCATAGATGAGAATGAGGACAAAGATGGATTTGAAAACAGTCAGACTGGCTTTATTTCCTAGCTAAAGTTTGTTACAACAGATCACCACAGTTCGTGTCAAAGAGGTTAATATGGTTAATTATGTAGTGCCATACCAGTAAATGTGTTACGTTTGCAGTGCCACACCAGTTAATGTGTTAACAAACTGTCAACTCCCCTTCCCCCCCCCCCTTTAGGGGTTGAATTTCGAAAAACCCCTTCGTAGTGCTCACTTACATTTTGTAAAGAACCTCTGTACAAAATTTCAAGTTTCTAGGCCTTATGGTTTGGGCTGGGCGTTCATCACTCACTCAGTCAGTCAGTTTCTTCTTTTATATACATGTATATAGATGACATAAATATTACTCATAAAATTTGCGACTTTACAAAAATATTTAACCATCATAGCTATTTAATTCTCATTTCATTTTATTAAATTTCATAATTTTTAAAATCGGGTATCTTAAATATTCAGCAGAGAATGATACGAAGTTAAATCAACTCAGATATAAATATGAAAAATAATAAAATGGTGTTCACATAACATATCATATTTATAAACTTAAGTAAATTAAAAATATAAATATATAATACATAAACATTCTATTTAGATTCAATATTATATGGAACGAGATAAGATTTTCTGTCTCCATCAACTTCATCAAAAGGACAGTACAGAGAAATCTCCATTCCATAATGTCTCTATTGAAAGTTTGTATATGTGGAATATTTATCTATTTCACACATAAATTTATTTTTTAAGGAGAGTGGCAACAACTCGGAACGGATTTTGAATGGTTAACGCTCCGGACGCTATTTTTAGCATGCCGTTTGCATTGCAGATATAGAGAAATTAACGGTCTTCGTTCCGTTATTCGTTTTGTTGTGCATGTTTCTTAATTTTTGCTAATAAAATTGCATTATTCAAGTTTAAAAGTTGTGGTTTTATTAGATCCGCTTTAAAATTATTGGAGCGACGATCCGCTTTAAAACGACTGGAGCGGCGAAGAGGGAAGGGAAAAAATATTTTTTCATAATAAAGTATTTATCGTTTTACTGTTGTTCATAAAAATGTGAATCTCACAAAATAAAATGATTTTTTAATGATATAATAATAGATTGATATTTCAAGGAATGTTTAATAAATTTATAAAATTTTATTTAATTTATATGATTTCAAGGAATTTTTATTCAAGGGTCATTCGGGCCCAACGAGCAAATTTTTTATCTTGAAAAATGTAAAACAAACCGTAAAACCAATCGTAAAAATAACATTTAATAAACAAAACATATTTAAGTCATGTAATATATTCAAACGGAGACAAATTTTGGAAAATGAAACCTGAAATTTAAGTATTTTATAGATAGTTTGTAGCGTAAAAATTTATTTTTTAGTTGTTATTTAATTGCTAGATATTGAAGTGATCAACGGGGCCTGATGACGAGCGCAGTTGTTCGCGCGAAAAGTTTTGCCAAGTTTTTGTCTCTTTTAACACCTAGACGCAATTATTATAATTTTGGTTCATATTTTTTAATTTATTTGCAACTTGCAAACACGAGAAAGTGACGCTAGAACAATTCTACGATAAAAAAGAATGTAAAAGTGAACCTAGATTTTCCCTAAAACTAATCATCGAAAATTGAGATGTCTAATTTTTATTTCTGTATTAATATAAAATGTGTACAGACTGCTAAATATAAACTCTTTTGTTATTCGCTATTAGTTTCCCTTCTCTGAAAAGGTGGAAAAAATCAATTCTCGAACTTGCTATCAGCTGATCAAATAATCACATTTATTATGAAAATTAAAACGTTAATGTGCTTCTTTTTTAACCTCCTTTATCTAATATACAAATAAAAACTTGGTAGGCTAACCAGCATTTGCCATCTTTAACATTTCTTCTTAATAAGCTGAAAAGTATCGTAAATTGTACCTCTGCTAATTCAATCGTTGGGAAAAATACGGCCCGAGTTGTCGCCACTCTCCTTACAGCCACCCTACTGTATATGATCTTGCAGCGCCACTTTTTCCCCTGGTCGCAACCGTAAGCATTAATAAATTTTCCGTTGGTACTCTCTTCTCCATGCTCTGCATAGCCTATACACAAAGTTTCATCACTATCCGTGCAATAACGCGGTCTGCAGTCCGCGCAGAAGTTTGGAACATTAATTATAACCACCCGGTATCTTTCGTATTATGGTAAGTACGAGTAGTATAGAGAGACAAAAACAGATTTATATGTGAAATCTTCAAATAAAACTACAATTCTTCTAGGGGTAAAAAAAATGTCAATCTATACAGAGCGAGAAAAAACAACGAAAGCCTGTGGATGCTAACAGGAGAATGAAGCGACTGAGATAAAATCCGCATCCCATAACGATTTTATTACGGAGCACTATGTACATCAGGCAGTGCTCCCGCTAGCCTTACTTTAGGAGGGCGCAGCCGTGACCACCGAGAGAGAAGGCCTCTGCGATGAAACGTAATACATTGTTACATCATCATAGATAGTGCATTGTTATTCGTATTTCCACCAATAATAAGCCCTGAATTAGCACTAGCTATGATGATGTAACAATGTATTAAATTTCAATGCGGAGTCCTTCTCTCTCGGTGGTCACGGCTGCGCCCTCCTAAAGTAAGGCTAGCGGGAGCACTGTCAGGAAATATAAAGATACGTTTTTTTAAGCGGACTTTATCTATCTCTCTCTTCACTCAAATGTCAGATTTCGTCTGCTAAGATGACACGTTATTCTAAACGCAACTCATGGCCCTTAAGGTGCTCTTTCTTCTTTGGGAAGTTGTGAAAGTCGCAAGGTGCAAAGTCTTTCATTTTTGACTGCAGATTTTCATCTTTGGTTTGGTTTCTTTGGTATTAACGTCCTTTTCAACTGCCATGGTCGTTTCAGGACGGCATTATAGGGGCCGCAAATTTTCCCTCGCAAGGGTTCTTTAACGTGCAGCCGGCTTTACTTCCCTTCCGAAGGAAGTGCGTGATCTCAGGATTTTCCCCCTGAAAATATCCTCGTCGTCCTCGGCCGGGGTCGAACCCGCGTCCTCGGGCATCAGAGGCGATCACGCAACCACTGAGTCACCGAGGCCGATTTTTCATCTTTGAACTGGAGGTGCTGCAACGCCTCTGGTGTGTGGCGATAGCGTGCGGGCGGGCGTTATTGTGCTGCAGAAGAGGTTCCAAAGCTGCCATTCAATCCTTCTGTCGAGAACAACCCCTGTATTCCTCTCCGACGGGTTCACACGACTAGTCACGCGTTGGCGCAATGCGTGGAAAGGGATGGGAACTATGTCGAAAAGTGAATAGTGCATTACATAGAGGACAAATATATGTATCAGATACAAAAAGAATTTTGAAATTCGGTTAACAAATAAAAAAGGTACGGACCAGGAGGCAAAAATTCTTGAACAACCCTCGTATATTCTACAAAGCGTTGTTTAGTGAATTACATGCAGATGAACACATAGTCACATGTTTTCATTCACGTCAACAGTATGACGTGTACAGGAGTGTTTTAGACGACACCTTTCCGCGAAGGTGGATCGGGCGTCGAGGTCCAGTGCATTGGCCTACACGATCTCCTGACCTTAATCCACTGGATTTTTATAACCGGGCAATTATGGACGACACATGGCAAAAATTTTCCGTCACCATGGATCACTTGATCCTATAGGAAAATCTCACGAAGACATTCATTCTTTTTAACAAAGACTAAGGAAGAGAGATTATCGTTAAAGATGATTGGCTGCATTGGACATGTGACTACGTTTGATCTTCAATAAATGGGAGTGGCCATGTATCATCCAATAATCGCCCGACTATATCTGTGGGAATACATGAAAAGTATGATGTACGGTTCTCTGGTTAACGACGTCAACGATCTGGAAGAGCGTATCAATGACGCCTGTGTAGCTGTTCGACAGACGCTCGTATCTTCGAGTATCTTTGCCAGCCCATGTTGAGGCGTTGACCATTGCTATAGCTCGGGACAGGTTAACTTTACAATGAAGGAATAAATATTTGGATATTGTCTACGCAATCTTACGTAAACATTTAGAACTAATTGCTTCATTCGACTTGTTGAAGGCGTGCAGCCATGATTAGCGACTTGAATAGCGACGGCATGGTAGCCATGATAAGAAATACTTCCGAAAAGGTGGAAACGCACGCATTATTATATAAAAAGTATGAAAAGACCTGGGAAATGGCGTGTTTCGTTTTTAAAATATGAAGAGTAAATAATCTAAAGGAAAAATTTTAATCGGGTAAATTTACTATATAATTTTATTTTTAAAAATGCTAGGGACTATAATTTAGCCGCGCATGAACATAGCCTTATTGCTGCCCGTACTTCATTGCAAGGTTAACCTGTCCCAAATTATAGTCATGGCGGACATTTTGAGCATCTTCTGTGACGT
Source organism: Rhysida immarginata (assembly GCA_023313115.1). NCBI lineage: Eukaryota > Metazoa > Arthropoda > Chilopoda > Scolopendromorpha > Scolopendridae > Rhysida > Rhysida immarginata. The sequence goes on from JAHWFO010006271.1 coordinate 2,233,972, forward strand.
GGCTAATATACATCCTATAATGCCCTTGCATGTAATGCAGTAATAACGCTTTATAAGACATTCTGTTGATAGGGACATTCTTTCTTCTTTTCATCCCAGGAGTCACCCCCGACGTTTGTTACAAATGTATAGAGACACCCTGTATAACAAATAAATTATTGTAAACGGACTAGAATATTATTCTAATTATAAATAATCGCGAACACAGTTGTAGTGTAAAATTGCCCAAGATGATTATGACGATTTTGCGTTACCATTTATGAATAACTAACACTGAGCGTTCCATCTCTTGCCAACAATGCAGGCTTGAACTTGTCCGAATGCCCGTGCACAGGTTTTTCCGTACAGCAAGAGCACTTACTAGATTATTAAATAAAAGCAATTTAAGAATTGTATGTTATCAAATATGTGTAATTCGGTTTTACTGGTTTTAACAGCATTGGCCGGCCAGGTGGCCGAGAGGGCTAGGGCGTAAGCTTTCTAGTACTCGAGTCCGCCTGGTCGTGGGTTCGAATCCCGCCGTGGGCTTTGTGTTTGTCCCGGGCTGCGCATTGTTATAACTTGTGTAAAAGGCGCAAAATGACCTTAGTAGTCGACGCCAAAATTTCTAATAATAAACCAACAATAATAATTTAACAGCATTGAATATTGCAGGACTTTATAGAAAGTCTTCATAAGACTTGTGTATGTGGCTTGGCATTATCTCCATTGAACTGTGAACCCTTTCCAGCATTCCTCTTCATTTCTGATTGGTCAAATGCCCTTTCAATCCGATGCTAAAATTATTCAACTGTTTTTAGAAAAAAAAGTACAGTAAATTTTTTGCATGATCCCATTATACAATAACTCAGAGGATTTGGCAAGAAATTAGTAATACGATATTGAAAGAAATTATAAAGTCCGACCAAACTACTTCTAGAATTCATCAAATTTTGCAAGTCAGAATTCTGTAACCGGAATGATCAAGTTCTATCTGGAAATATACTTTGATATCTTTTGTTGTAAACCGTTACATATTTGAAACTTTTCAAGTCCTCGTTGGTGAATTTTAATCAAAAATAACGGAAAAGCGTACTACATTTGAATTAAATTTAAATATTAGCAATTTTAATCTTTTTCATTTTAAACTATTTCATTGAATTCTATCAAAACTGATTAAAAAATAAGTTATGCATAACCTACAGCTGTCTACTTTCTTCATCTTTAATCGATTACCTCTTTTGGAATTTATTAGTCTTTAAACTTATTCCGCTTTTAATATATGATATTTACTAATGGCGTGATCTAATGAGTCAATTGTCGAATACCCTGAATTTAATCTTTAAAATCTACATTTAAATCTTTAGAACAGTCATTGAATGGTTACATAAAAATTTAATAGTTACATAAAAACACTTTATCTCCGTATCTAAACAACTGTCAATGCAATTGCGGATCATATACTTCAAAGGAATTTGATATGCGCAGATTTTTATTGAAGTCTGTGCATCTTGAGTTCGAGCGAATTGAAAAGAGCTATATACTGAACATTAATTTCAATAAAATGATATTAGTTTAAACCAATTGCTAAATCATTATTGAAAGAAAACTGTTTCATTATTTCGTATGAACAAGATTTTGAAATCTGTATTAATTTAATTGCATCTATTAAAAAATTAAAAATTTGTTAATAAGCAAATCGTAAAAAAGAATTTTATAGTGCCTAGAAATTAATAATAGAGGAAATATTGGTTTACCTCCACATAAAAAGTACACCAGCCATCGGGGCCGAAATAACAATGGAAAATATTCTCCAGTCTCCGATACCATAGGCGATCCATGGAAAAAGAACAGTACTCAAGGAATAAAAAAGACCCAAAGCTGCATTGGATACCAGAGTTCGCTTTGATGGACCTATATATTCCAAAACTAAAGAGTAAAAGAAAATATCAATGTAATAATGAATAAGTTTACTGATAAGATATTTTATAGACTGTTTCAAGTAGGCAACATTTTACAGTAAAATTTCTAAATGGTTAAAATGAACGAGATAGGTTCACTATAGGGAAATTAATATCTATTCCCATTTCTTTCTCAATACAAAAGTAACGCACAAGAATTTTTTGTGGCAACATTTTTAATAATAAGCAAAAATGAAATAATGTACGAGACAGCTGGAGGTTTTACCTATTTTTCGAGATATGCACCAAGTCTTTCGACACATTTTTCCCATCGTAGCACCAGATTCAATACACCTTGTTCATAAAACTCCGTTTTCTGGTTGTATAGCCATCTGCGCACGGCTGGTTTTACTTCTTCATCCGAATCAAAGCATTGGCATCCTAGGAATTTCTTCATTGGTCAGAAGAGGTGATAATCAGATGGTGCGAGGGTGGATATCTGAGCACTTCCCAGCCAAATTTCTCAATTTTTCCACGAACAGAGGCCGCCACTTGTGGAAGTCTGACACTGCTGTTAAGAAGTCTGACATTTTCAGCGTCTCTGTTAGGGCAATTTTAGGGCAAGCATTTCCCTGTGGATTTCGCTCGCATTTTTTTCGAGTGACTCACAAATAACAGACTATACCTTGCTGTACTTCACAAATTGACGATGCTGGCAAAGTAGCCATCTTTACTCAGTTGTTATCGGTTCTTCCGCTAGGATGACAACTGATCAAGCCATTGCCGTCTGTAGCGAAAGATTCTGCTACTTTGAACATCCGGATCAGAGTAGTAGTCCATAAAAAGTTTGTGCGTTACTTTTCGATCCTCCCACTGGAAAAATTGATATATTATAATTTCGGCTGAAACATAGTAGATAATATAACTTTTTATAGTGCCCGTCACGAAAGAAAAAGGAAACCGGCGCATGTGTAATTGAATAATACTCGTTCAAACAATCAGAAACGGACTGGAAACGAGGTATTACTTATAACTGGCATCAGTAGTAAGTAATGCCCTGATTCCTGTCAGTTTCTGATTGGTTGAACGAGTTTATTCATTTACACATGCGGCAGTTTCCTTTTTCTTTCGTGCCGTGCACTATAATGAGTTTATTAATATTCATAGATAATAAATAAAATTACAACCGGAAACAGGGCCGTTGCGTTTCAGTATCCTTGTATCATTGAAATTAAAATGATTTTTAACAGTGGTAATAAACTACCCTAGCATTATTATACCACTTAAAATTTTGTTCTTTCATGACTGCTGGCATATTCTTTGTTGAATTTTTATAAATATGTTTCATGACTGCTGGCCTTTGATAAATTTTTTGTGCTTTCATGACTATTGGCCTTTAACGCGCCCGAACATCCTGATTCAAATCAAAGATGCTTGCTAGGGTTTAGATAAGGACTCTTGGTTGATCAATGTAAAATTTTTGTGCACATTTCCTCTAACCATTCTGTTACGACTCGAGATTGTGATTCCTTCTTATGGATTGTTAGGTTTATTCTAGTTTTGCAACATGCATGTTGTTTTGCGACATTTGTCATATCGACTACTGGACCATGTTTCTGATATTATCTTGCACTTTTTGAAGTGATCAGGCAATTGTAAACAATATATCGTAGTGCTTGGGCACTGTACTGACATTAATCCTCATATTCTTACAAAAGGTTTTTACGACCTGAGACAATATCAGAGTGTGGTTTTCACGTCGAGCTCTTTTATCCCGTTTTGTCCGAGTTTTGATGCCAGGTTGGGCCTGTTTCCTCTTCCATTTAGCACGAATCAGTAAATTATGAATACTCAAAATTGGCATGATATTATGCCCCTAATATTACAATTACGAGGGTTGCCCAGAAAGTAATGCACCACAATTTTTTTCTTCAACAATTATTTATTGAACACAATGAAATTTATACACACGAAAGAATGATGTTTCTTCTACACTCCCTAATTTTCCACATAATCTCCGTTAAGTTAGGTTAGGTTAGGTTAGGTTAGGTTAGGCCTTCTATGGTCTTCCTCTAGCGAGACACAAGGGCATTTATGTCCTGTCGGTACCAGTCCTTGTTCTGTTCACGCAGCCATGTCTTGCCGACCGCGGCAAATCTTGAAGCTCTGCCAAACCGCTTTCTGATGGCCTCACCCTCTGTACCCAGCGACTAACCGTACTTCTGTCGACTGTTGATGCTCCATAAACGTTTGTGAATGTTTCCAACGGTTTCTTGCTCCCCAGTGAGAAATTCAATGACAACACGCTGCTTGTAACGTATATCACTTACAGACGCCATGTTGTTCCATTGCTGCACGTACGCTATCTGTCGGAAGAAACGGAAACTTTGCGCGCGCACTCCGAAAATTTCAAAGAATGCATATCTCAAGTTTCACATTCGTACCATTGCTGGGGAAGGAGGAAAAAATTGTGGTACATTACTTTCTGGGCTACCCTCGTATTATGCCATTTTTGTCTGAGGGCGAAAAAAATCTCGGAGGCAAACATTATTCCAAGGGGTAAAACCGAATACTTGAAATTCGAATGGAATATATGAAACATGGAATTGTGCCTCAAAAATATGGGACTTATGCCTCGAAACACCGCATGAAATAATAAAAATTAAAAGGGAAAAATAATACAGAAAAACGCAATTTTTAAATTTTCACCGTTTCAATATTAACGCTAAATGTAATATTAAATTATTAAAATTAAATTAACATTATTAAGATTATTGGAATTAAATAATTAAGTTATTAAATTTAAAAAGCTATTAAAACAACATTAAAATGAAATGCAATATTAAGGAAACGCGTGTAGGATAGGAAAAAAAGGCTATAAATAAAATATATCTAATTTATACAGTATAATGTTCCTGTATGGTTTATAGGCATATTGTATAGACAGCCATTATTTATCCTGTTTTCGAGTAACTGGTGTTTTGACCTCTAGATGTCAGCCACTTCTGGTTGGGTCTGGTTGGATCTGGTTGGGTTAAATACCGTGTCGGAGAAAAAAAAGGGCACAAATGAACAAGGCAAAACCAATATTAAACTCCATACTTCTGCTACTTATACCTAATCCAATGAAAGAAAAACTGGGAGTATCTAATTAAATGTTGCAATAAAAACTAAACTATATTTAACGATTGGAATTGAGCAGGTCTGATAATTGAAATACAAAATTTAAATCGTACACGCCCAAATTTTCTTTCATTGAACAGACTACTATATAATAATTCTTACAATAATCCTTCTTGTCTATTAGCCAGAAAATATTATTCATTATTACATAAAATAAACAAAGATTTCCTGTTAACGGTAATATTTACGGTTTTATTTATTAAAAGGATGATTCTAAACCGCCTGAAAAATATTCACTTAATAGAAATTCCAATGAATATTAAGTTCATTGACAATTATCTTCGTAGATAATTATCTTAAATTTAACCTTTTATAACTGATTGCAAATCGTAATATTTTCATCTTATTCCTTTTCAATTTCAGTCGACTTCTATACATACACCGATTAGGAGTGTAAAAATGTATTAGCGTGCACCGTACTCATTAAAGATAAATACTCATTAGACTCTGACACTGAAAATACTGAGTATCATTCCACTTCACCATTCAAATTAAGTAAATAAAATTAAAGTTCTGATTTTTTATGGTAAATGTATATTCCCACTGATGTCTGTGTGTGCTTTGATGTTATGTATGTTTTACATATCTGTTGAAGAAACACGCGTTCATTCATCGTATTCCAAATATTATAACTCCTTCTTTATATTGTGAAGTAAACCTAGAAACAATGCATATAATGCTTTATCTAGGAAAGTTTCAATTATCTTTAGATGTCATGTTTTGACTCAAGAATTTATTAATAAAATTAATAGATAAATGTCTAAATTGAAAGTTTCATTAATAGAAACTCTTATCAAAAGTTTTATTTACAAACTTCAATGAAAATTAAAAACATAGATTACTTTTCTTGCTCCATTATAATTAAGGTAAAAATTCTTGCTGTGAATTTTGGTACAAAAGAGCACTATGATTCGCTGTTTATCTTGGAAATTAATGACGAAAAAAAAGATATTGAAGGAAAATAATGGAGAATAAAATGTATGGATTTAAGTTTAAATAACCACAACTTAAGTATTATTACTTAAGTTCGTTAAAAAAAATATTCTTCAAGGCTTACTATCTTCGCGATTCTGTGTTACTAGGTTGTATTATAATAACATAATATTACATGTTATCAATTTCGTAATAACAATGAATACTTTTTATTAAAGAAATTAGATGTTTATTGTAAATAACCAATCCCCTTAAAGTCGTAATAAAAACGCCCTGAGATTGCGACTATCCTTGTAATTTTATCATAATCCTGGAAACTATAAAAATATGATCATAAATTATAAAAAAGATAGTAGAAGGTTATAACGGGTCATAATTCGGAAGGTTTCTTCGATTTGCTACACTTTCTTATCAGTCAACAAAATATTTGTTTTAATTCACATGATTCTGAGAAATTATCGAGATCCTTTTAAAAGCATCAACCATCAACGGAACACAACTCACTGTCAGGAATAAGGTGCTAGGGAAACAAATAATTTCACCATGTTGGTTATTCTCTCTCTCTTTTGCGTGTTAAGTATTGTAGGCCAAACTGCAGGTCAAGTAAGTGTCATTTGTGATAATTTTACAAATATTACTTTTTTTCTTATTGAAATATAAATTAAATTTTCATGAAAAGGTTTTCTTTCTTATATCGATTTTTGAAACTGATTGTAGATTATTGTACGTTTATGATGTTATTTTGTAATATAATTGGTTTGTCTATAGGCCCTTATTTTTTCCATACAAGCCCTGATGGAGCTTCGGAATGTTTATTTGAAATGATTTTTAATTTGTCCTTTGAAATCGGATGATTGTATTATAATGCATATTTTAAATAATAAATAAATAAATAAATAAATAAATAAATAAATAAATAATAAATAAATAAATAAAACGATTTTTAAATATGGTACGTGCAAAAGTATTTATGGATTATTAATTATATTTAGCTATAAATGGATATTTATAAGAGAAAAGGACGAGACACAAAGACCCTGGAATGCAATAAATAGTTAATAAACTTATTTGATTTTTTAGTTTTATTTTGATTGTACTTTTATATTTATTATTTTGTTATTTCAGTTGTATTTCAGTTGTGTTTATTAACTATTTATTTAGCTATAAGAAATTCTGTAAATAACACATCTGCATATAAATTCAAGTTTCTGATGGAAGATTAAATTCCCCATTAGACCTCATCATGTTTAAATGAAATTATACAATTTTTGAAATTTGATTAATAGCCAAGTGAAGATATAACAAAGTAATGAATATATACTGGAAATAATACTCCAATATAAGGTAAACGTATTAAAATAAAAAAAAAAAAACGAAAAGGAAAATTCCGCGAGCTGGAATCGAACCAAGGAACTCGCGTATTAAGGTCGTCGCCGTATTTCGCTCTTTGCCCAGTATTTAATCTTGTTGAAATTTTAAGTTTCGTTATTTATCTTATTGCTACTATAAAAGTTTCGCTCATATAAGAATATATAAAACAAGCCCATCCATAGTTGTGTTCAATATATTTTAAACAAAAATTTATAAAATGGACAAGAAACATTTACTGCATGATGGCAACAAATTGATACATCATGTATATTTATTTTCTTTAATACTGCAATTGACGTTATTTTCTTCTCGCTAGGATTCCTTGACATGGGTGAAGCTTTCACCGCATTTAACAGGTTCCTATTATTTTTCGGACACCGGCAAGACTTACCTGGACGCTCTTCAATTCTGCAGTCTTCAAAATGCATCTCTGGTATCACTTGACACTATGAACGAATCGATTTCCATCACTTACTATCTCACACAGCTAAGTAAGTATCATTTGTTTGTTTTTGCTCCTCAAAATTAAAACATATATATTTATTTACATGTTAAAAATATTTTTAAATTAAATGCGTAAGATTATTATTTTTAGGAAATTTGATAACCTACTTTTCTGATATGGTTTAAGTTGTTATTATGAAAATTTTGCATTATGAAAATAACTTCAACTAGTATTGTTTTGGGTATAAATAAGGTCTAGAATTAGCAATATAATACGATTTATTACAGCCGACGCATTTCGGTTATAACACTATCTTCATAGGAATTTACTAAAATCTCTATTCTAAGGTGAAAATACAACTTTAAATTTTAAGATTTGAAATTGTAATTTAAAATGCCATGGGAGGAAATATCATGAGATATCCACGGTCTTTAGATATTCATGGTCATCGAGCTCCATTGTTAAAATGAAGCTAAAGTTTCTAGCTCCCGGTATGGCGGAAACTCTATTAAAAAGTGGCGCTGCATGTACAATCTGCCCAACTGCGCCTGCAGCCCACCCTTTCGGCAGACAGAAACTTTACTTTCGTATTCATTTTCTATGAAAATCTCTATCGCAGGCTGCGGTCGGCTATAGTGCGATCTATGCGGCACCTGGCGCGATCTGTTTTTCTTAGCTTCTCGAAACAATGGAAAATGGCCGTGGAGATTCCAAGACAATTCCTTTGTTACATCATTAACAATGTCTAATAGAATGCCGTTGTCAAAGGTGACTGGATCATGAAAATACTAGAAAATACTAGGCCTCAACATGAAAAAGATAAAATATTGTTACGTCGTACTGATGGTGCCAAAGCCAATTAGAAAGACAGGTCGGGGCACTAAAAAGTCACATAACCAAAGTAGATCGAGCAACAATATTGTGACTTTTTAGTACCCCGGCCTGTCTTTCTTGTGGGCTACGGCAACATCTCCTAGAGAGAAAGCCAAACAACTGAAACGTCATACATTATTACATCATCATAAGTCGACCAAATTTAGGGCTTA
>JAHWFO010006271.1:2282675-2327098 GCA_023313115.1 Rhysida immarginata
TAATAATAATAATAATAATAATAATAATAATAATAATAATAATAATAATAATAGAGCCTTTCTTAGATATCTATAAAATTCACATGTAATATATGAAATATACACGTAGGCTTTTTAAAAAATTTCATAATTCTTGTAATATCGTATATTAAATTTATATGAAATACACGATATTGCATCAGCATATTCCATTGATTTTTATATTGATCCAGAGACGTTAAATATCGGCAAATATTGACGACTCACCGAATTTCCTTCGCTAAGACCTCACACCGTATCTATGATGAGACGTAAGGCATCTGCTGAGCTCAGCGGATGAATTCAGACGACATCCAGACTTCGATGAATTATTAGAAAACCATAGTTCATCTTCGGAGAAGTACTAAGAGACATTTTCATGGCCATCTTTTAGAAGTACCAATATAATTTTTAATTTTTTAGGATTCAAAGAAATAGGCCTTATTACAAAATTGAAAATGGAATTTAGAAATAGAAAATTAAGTCGTAACTGAAAATTAACTGCGCTGATTTTCTACATATTTTCCTTAGAATGCTAAACATTTTCTCAAAGAGTTATTGCATATTTTTCGTAATATGTAAACGAAGAGTTCACGTGGATTTTAATTGGTCCGATCACTGTCAGGTTCATTCTCACTCGTGAAATCAGTTCATTGGAGATCCCTAAAGAGATGAATAACGAAATATAAGTCGCAGGAAGCGAAGTTGGGATTGTATAAAAGAGTGAAAGAGAAAGCCCCTGAATTTTAAGCTCTTGAGTGCTACATTATCTATACGTTGTAGCTCCGCACGAAACTTGTTATATCATTCGTAACAAATTTGGTGATACCGAATAAACTCAACAAAACTGTCGCCTAAGTTTCGAAACTGTTTCAGTATATCTATCGATTATCTACATATTCCCATAGATCGTTACTTCTTCCAAGTACAGAGTCCGCCAAAAAATGCATGCACACTTCAGCAAAAGAAAAAAAAACCTATATAAAACTTGTAACACTAAATTCATACTGGCATCAAATGATGAATAAAATTCCTCTTTGACTTTTACAATTACGACAGGTGTTCAAAGTGATTATTATAAGCGTTGAGATATTTTACAATACGGCGAACAGTTGCTCCTATGCATTTTCCTAGCATTTTCCTAGCAATTAATCTCCTATGTCTAAGTAGCATTTGTGGCCTTCTTTTATCGGGATCGTCTTCATTCAATGCATGTAATAATATTAGGATGTAACTTTCGATTTTGCTGTTACGGAAAAAATTACCGAAGACATCTAGTATGCTTTTTTGGCGGAACCTATATATACACTACCCTATCAAAAGTCATAGGACACCATCACTTTAATAGAAACACTCAAAAAATACATATCTTAGTATCTTGTTGGTCCACCATTTGCTGCTATCACAAATTCTGCACTCTGGGGCATACTGTCCACAAGTTTTTGATACGTTTCGACAGGTAATTTTCGCCATTCTGCCATAAGTACTTTGGACACTTCGGTCACGGATTTCGGGCGTTCCGCACATGCGCGCAATCGACGTTCCAACACGTCCCACAGATGTTCGATGAGATTCAGATCGAGGCTCTGTGCAGGCCTGTCAAGTTCTCGAACTCCCTTTTCATCAAACCATGTTCCAACATCCCTTGCTTTATGGCTGAAACAGAAAAGGGCCATTGCCAAAGTGCTGCCAGAGAGATGGGAGTGCTGCGTTGTCCAGAATGTCTTGGTAACGCTCTGCGTTTCGATGTCCGTCCACAGAAACGATTGTCCCTAACCCTACCATGATAATCGTAGTTTAAAGCTATGTGTTCCTCGGTGCAACTATCACGATGATCGTTCAACGATGATCGTGCAACGATTAAACGTTGAACGATAATCGTTGGTTACCATTTTGCTCGGAGCGTCTGCGATTTTTGGATTTTTCACTAGTCGCGTGTTTTCATTCGCAGTCACATCGTTCTAGAGGAAGGTTGTGTTTAACAGAATGAGTTGAGTAGACGTAAAAAATTATTAATTAAATGCCTTTTGATTGAGGAGATGGAAGACGACATATATAATGAAAACAGCCAAAAAGTATCTCATGAGCTCATATGTAAATCGAAAAAAAATCATTAATTCATTGATCTGAATTACGAATAAAATGTCATGAACGTTTAAAAATCGATATTTTTGACTACTTTGTGCACGAATTACACAATGTTGCATAATATAGTTATTGAATATAGTAAAATTTTGTTCATTTTGTTGTGCACTTTCGTCAAAACATTTTACATTGAAATTATTAAGTAATTATTAAAAGAAAATATACAAGTATTTAAATAACTAAAGAACAATTTGGTTTCCAACTTTATTAGCAATCTCAGCCCATATATTATCTTGACTCTTTGATCCTTGAAGGACGCATGTGACAGTGATGCACCACTTCTTCGAGAATAATTTCATCATCGGTGTCAGAAAACGTCTGCACGTAGTCTTCTCACAACAAAAATCGTTAACGACTAACGATTATATTCACCCTTCTCCTGAACGACTATTCAAGACGTACGGTCATCGTTGACGACTCTAGTGGCAGTCGCTCGGAGCAAAACAGCTCCATAGGAAATACAAAGAAATAGTGCTCAACGATCATCGTGATAGTCGCACCGAGGAACACGTAGCTTTAAATGCCGAAACTGCACTGCTTGACAATTCCTAAGGAACATGCGCATTCCGCTATTTAGGGACGCTGGAAAATAACGCCGGAAAATTGCTAAGGAACATGCTACTCTGTTGTTCGATTTGCATAATTTGAATGAAAGTCACGTGTCCAATGAGCTGTGGTTCAGTGAAAATCAGTAGCCGTGAAGTTTTAGGGCGAATACACGTGCAGATGTTTTGCGAACATTACTGAAAATATTTAGTCCATCTATCACATACGTATCGTCTGTAGAATGCCACAGAGACGTCATTTGAGTGATTACGATCGTGGACGAGTTGTTGGACGGCTTGAGGCAGGGCAAAGTGTGACTGAAGTTACGCGACCAATGGGCGTTGTGAAAAGTGTTGTTTCTCGTTTGAAAACTGCTGCTGCCACCAGAGGATCCGCTTTACGTGTGCATGGTGGTGGTCGTCGAAGGAGCACCGTAGCATAGCCCTTTCAGCATAAAAGAGGAAAAAATCAGACACCCGCACAGATAGCCGCAGATCTTGCCGCTGCTACAGGCACTCATGTTTCTGCCAGAACCATTTCCCGTCGGTTGAATGATGTTGGGCTGTATGCACGGAAGCCTGTCAAATGCATTCCACTATCTCCGCTCCATCGATGGAAGAGATTAGAGTGGTATAACGAGCATCGTGCTTGGGGAGATCAGGATTGGTCCATGGTGATGTTTCTCCGATGAGTCTCGGTTCACTATACAGAGTGATTCTGGGCATCAACTGATCTGGCGTGAAAAGGGAACTCGTTATCACCAACAACACGTTAGGGAAGTGCAACGTTTTGGTCAAGGAGTCATGGTGTGGGAGGGGGGCATCATGCATGATGCCTAACACCCCTTCACATCTTTGCAGGAGGGTCTGTAACAGCAGCACGGTATTGTAGGGAGATTCTTCTGAATCACGTTCGTCTTTTCCGTGGAGCAGTTGGTCCAGACTTTGTGTTCATGGGCGACAATGCCCGTCCACACAGGGGGAACATGATATCGGATGTTATATAGAGCGAGGATATCAAGCATTTGCAGTGGCCTGCATACTCCTCGGACCTCAATCCCATAGAACATACCTGGGACGTTCTTGGTAGACGTATGGCACAAAGCAGTCTCCCTCCCAGAACGCTGCAGGAGCTGACAACTGCGTTACAGGAAGAATGGGATAAGATCCCAGCTGCTCTTCTCAACAGTTTGCCGAGAAGCATGCCAAACAGATGCATGTCATTTCGGTTCAAGGAGGCAATACTCACTACTAGGCGTCTCACATTTCAAACTGGTGACAAACAACCAACATTTTTCTTTAGTCATTCAATGGTGTTTCATGATACCTCTTCTGCTTTTGCCATTATGTTCGTTTCCATACCTCTTCCATTCCATAAAGTCACTGTAATACGTCTACTAAAGTTTTGGTAACGTTTATTTCTTGGGACAGTATTTATTGAGAAAAATGTTGCTATTTCTTAGCAATTGTCGAGCAGTGTAGTTGGTTTTAAACAACAATGTTGTACTGCAAGTTCTCTTTTCATTTTGATTTTAAGTCGCATTTGAAGAGTCAGATATTTTGCAACAATTACCTCATCATTAACATTAAACTAAAGTGAAGTTAGGTGATTTGAGTCTCTTTAATAGTAAAATATACAAGGTGTCCCAAATTAAAGTTAACATTTCGTAGCTCGTTATAGCAAAACTATTCGTCAGAAAATCATGAAATATTGGTTAGGCGTTAAATACGTGATGGGAATTCTTCCCAGAGCAAAAAAAAATAAGGCCCTATAGTACGTCTTCTACTGGTGGCGTTTGGAACTAACTTTTCTTTTTCGTTCTGCAAAACTTCTCATCGGCCTCGGTGGCTCAGCAGGTTGCGTGATCGCCTCTGATGCCCGAGTACGCGGGTTCGATCCCGGCCGAGGACGACGAGGATTTTTCAGGGGTAAATCCTGAGATCACGCACTTCCTTCGGAAGGGAAGTAAAGCCGTTGGTCCCGTGTAGTCGTTTGCCGGCTGCACGTTAAAGAACCCTTGCGAGGCAAAATTTGCGGCCCCTATAACGCCGTCCTGAAATGACCATAGCAGTTGAAAAGGACGTTAATACCAAACAAACAAACCAAACCAAAACTTCTCATTATATAATTAAAGCATTCCCAGAATTTCTTGATTTTCTGATAAATATTTTTTGCTGTAGCCAGCTACGAAATATTAACTTTAAATGTTAACTGTAATTTAACGTATTAGATGGTTATCATGAAGTATTTTGTATTGAGTTTCAATTTACGCATTTCATGGAGGTGTGACGCATGAACTTTTTGAATTTTCTTTATCTTGAAGTTACATCAATTAATTTTTTTATGTCTCTCTGTCAAGTGATATCTAATTTTCATTTATTTCATACATCTAGTGTTATTTAGAAAATCGTATGACCTTGAAAGTACTTGTCAAATATCAATTACCTGTAATAAGGATCATTTAATTTAATTAATCATGAACATTGGGCTAATGTATACAGTAGAAGTGGAACTCAATCAATATCGACGACCCTAATTAACAGAATATTTCGAGCCTTCTATTTTTGCCTTTCATCTATTTCAAATGGTGACAAGCCAAAAACTGTGGAGAAATATTAACTAATTTTATCGCGAGATAATAAATTCGTTGTGTGGAATAGTATTTTCCTTGTTGTTTTTTTTTAATTTACCTTTCATCTATGTCATTTATTTCAATAATTAAGATTTTTACGATGATTCAGAGGAAAGTATTACATTACAAGCACTGTTATATCGTTTATAGGGAAAGGAAATAATATCGGCCCTTAATGTATGAATATGTGACGTTCAGGTTAGGCAGAAGTCACGTTTGTTCGTTTAAGTGGGAGTGGGTGCGTTCATAATTAGTTTGTTTGTCGTTCTATTTATTTTATTTACTGTTGTATTTATATTAAGGCTGTGTCGTTGTTTGAGTGTGATTGTTTAGGGGTTTAATTAATTTGTCTTTATTGTCGGGTTGAGGGGTTAAGGCCGTGAGCGATCGACAATGGTCCTCTGTTGGGCCTGAATTGTTGGGATGCCTTCCCGGAATATAGCTCAGGTTCCAGCGGAGGATTGTTGAGATCGTTTTCGGAGAAACGATGAGCGTGTCAATGCCTTTGTTAAAAAATTAAAAAAATTCACTTTTATATATTTTTTTTTCCTTCTCTAATGCTCGTTGAGTAAGAGAGCTTTGGGAATATAATTTTAAAAAACAAAAAAAAATATATTCCAGAGCATAATGACTCGACGAGAAACCGTTCTTTTGATCTGTAAAACGGAATGTTCAAATATACTGTCTTAAGAAGCCACCCCGATATTGTGAAGAAATTTAATGAGCGTTCCGAAAGAAGTAATACGACAGCATTTTCGTGGCAGCTGGACGACATTGCCTAAGTATTTTCTTTCAAATACTCTCTTGACATTATTTTCGTTCACATAATTGACCATGTTCAATGTACCTTTTCATTTTGATGCACGACATATGGCCATGTCGGAGTGAAGTAGACTGAGAAACGAGAACGCCCGTGGAACCTCGAACCAGTTAAGGAAAGTTTGCCACGCCAAACGGAGTAGCAACCATGGAGCAGATCTTTGGGAGAATAATTAGCGTGGCTACATGCGAAAATTTGGTGAGTTCGTCCCAATTTATTTGCTAAACTTAAATTGCGTAACTGAATCACAAGGAGCTTAACATGTGTGCCAATGTCGCAAGAATCTCGATTTCGAGATGAGTATCAATAGAGGTCACCCCTGTACTGAACTGAATGTGTTTGCAGTAACGGAACTCTGAGCGCACGGCAAGCCGATGAAATAGACTATTCGCCAAATGATAGAAAAATTTTTTTTAAGCACTTTGTTAACTAGACATTGATTAAACTTATGGTTGGGGGCATATGATATATTTAGTTTTAGCTGACTAGCGAACCTGGCACATGCGCTCACTATGGTCAATAAGGATCGCCTAATGATCGATACTGCCAGTGGGTAACCATCTCTCATTCATGATTTGCCCAAGAGGGGTCACCGTCTCTCCCCCCTTTAGTTTGCGATAATAAAGGAGTGACATAGCTCTATAGAGTGCTAAATTTTTTTTGGAATATTTGTTTCGGGTCATGAAAGTGCAGAGTAATCCCAAATCGCTAGTAGTGTAAATATCATTACACCCAAACAAACAGTAGTTAATCTTCTTCTATATATATAAAGAAGGATGTTTGTGGGTCTGTCTGTGGGTCTGTCTGTGGGTCTGTCTATGGGTCTGTTTTTTATACAAATCTACAGTTTTAGTCCGATCTTGATAAAATTTCGCATACATGACCTTTAAAGCACGAGGAAGGTCACTGTCTACCTCAGATTTCGGAAAAATAATAAATATCGATATTTATGGTTATGGCAAGGCATATTAATGAGAAATATCTCATGACCAACAATGCAAGGCAAAGTTGGTACAACAATAGGTATCAACAATGGTATCAGCACGCAATTCATAAACACACTGCATGAACCAACGATATATATCTCATGACTAACAATGAAAGGAAAAGTTTGTGCAAGTGTAATTATCCCGGGCAACGCCGGGTACCTCTTCTAGTCTTCTATATATATAAAGAAGGATGTTTGTGGGTTTGTCTGTGGGTCTGTGGGTCTGTTTTTTATACAAATCTACAGTTTTATTCCGATCTTGATGAAATTTCGCATACATGACCTTCAAAGCATGAGGAAGGTCACTGTCCACTTCAGATTTCGAAAAAATAATAATTATTGATAAAAAATCGATATTCATGGTTATGGCAGGGCATATTAATGAGAAATATCGCATGACCAACAATGCAAGACAAAGTTTTTGCAACAATGGTATCAACACGCAATTCACAAACACACTGCATGGACCAACAATATATATCTCATGACCAACAATGCAAATAAAAGTTTGTGCAACAATAGGTATCAACAATGGTTTCAACACGCAATTCACCAATAACAATGAGCTCAAAATGATGATGCAATGATAAAGCAATCCTTTCCAAGAATTATAACAATGAACATAGAATGATGATGCAATATGGATAAGTTTCAATTTGTAACAATGCATAGAATTCCTGTTATTCAGGTTTTTCTTAGAAAAGAGAGTTCTTAGTACTTAACAATTTCTTGAAAATCTTTAAAAATGATCAGTAGCTGGAGATAATGAAGAGTTAGCAGACTATTGAAAAAGAGTGGAAAGACGATAGAGAAAGCAAACCTTTAGCTCCGTGCTGTATTGAGCAAATGGAAAGCAAGTAAATAGAAGAATTGGCGACCGCTAGACTACCCAAAGTGATGAAAGGCCAAATTTTGCTTCAACACAACGAGAGAAGAGTGGAAATTGCAACAACATCAAGTGTACATCTGAGGTAAGATTACCTGAGTAAGAAATTATTGGAGCGGTCCATCCATTGTGAGCCTTTAAAAAGATTTTTTTCGAATTTTCATTAAGAATTTTTACTGTATTAATTCTAAGTATTTTCATGTGTTTATTTTTAAGATATTGCAAAATTTAATTTAATTTTTTGAGATTGTTCTGTTTACATCCAAGTGTAATTATCCCGGGCAACGCCGGGTACCTCTTCTATCTATCTATATATATAAAGAAGGATGTTTGTGGGTCTGTGGGTCTGTGTGTATGTTTTTTATACAAATCTACAGTTTTATTCCGATCTTGATAAAATTTCGCATACATGACCTTCAAAGCATGAGGAAGGTCACTGTCTACCTCAGATTTCGGAAAAATAATAAATATCGATAAAAAATCGATATTCATGGTTATGGCAAGGCATATTAATGAGAAATATCTCATGACCAACAATGCAAGGCAAAGTTGGTACAACAATAGGTATCAACAATGGTATCAGCACGCAATTCACAAACACACTGCATGAACCAACAATATATATCTCATGACCAACAATGAAAGGAAAAGTTTGTGCAAGTGTAATTATCCCGGGCAACGCCGGGTACCTCTTCTAGTTGTTAATAAATCTAAAGAGCCAAGGAGCCGGTTTTGCTGAGTTAAGTCGCTGGGTTTGATTAAAAATATGTTGACCTATTTTGTTTAGTAGCATGGAAATTTCCCCATTAATAATAGCGATTTTTAGCATATATAAGAGGAATGTGGGATGTGTTTGATGTATGATTATTAACGTAAATAAATTATAGGTACCTAATCACAGTGGTAGTAGGTTTTATTCCAATTATCGGTCCCGAACCCATAGCGCTCACCCACTTCGAACGTAGGACAATAAGTCCGACGACTATATGATTAACATAGTGGGGGTGGGGAGGCTACAAATATAACTTTTCAATCTCCGAAGCCAAAATAAATAAATAAATAAATAAATAAATAAATAAATAAATAAATAAAAGTTGTTTCTGAATGAAACAAATAAATAAATAATTTCTTATTTACGATTTTGAATTTAATTTATATAAACATATAATATATTTCATATACAGTAATGGCATGAGGTAAAATTATGAAATAACCAGAGCAAAAGATATTAGTATTATAAACCCAGAGAGATTATTTTTTGAAAGCCAATTCATCCCTTAAGCTTCGAAATTGTTGAAATTTGTATTTAATACTCTCTAGTGTTGTAAACTTATTTACTTTTGGAATTACGATTGTAAATATGTAATTTTATAACTCTATGAAAGCGTCACACCCAACCTCTATACCATTGTAAAAAGTATTTCCAAGAGAATAATGAATGTAAAGGGTCTATTGAAGGTGAATTTTACAACGATACATAATTGCTTTTTATTATGAGTGATAATCGTTTCTCCGAAGTAATATAGGCCTATTGTAGGGTAGATGTACCAGTAATTGACGGTTTAAGACATTACTGTGAACCGAAATTGTGTACGTAAAACAAATTGCATTTTGAAATTTTTCTAATTATACAATTAAATTGTACATATAATGCAAATGGGCCAATATCTAAACAATTATTATTTCCTTAAAAACTATTAAGTTATTATATTTTTTCCTAACTAATGCATGAATCACCAGAAGTTGACAATTAATGCACCAGAAGTTGACAGGCAGTTTCGCAGCAATTGACAATATTTTAATTACACATTTTTTTATATATTTTCACAAAAAAAAATTGATAACATTCATAAGTAGCTGATTTTAAAGAATGTGTAAATTATTTAACATTAACTAAAATTGTGCGTTTTAAAACTTAAGTTGGTTTTGGTTGGTTTGTTTGGTATTAACGTCCTTTTCAACTGCTATGGTCATTTCAGGACGGCGTTATAGGGGCCGCAAATTTTGCCTGGCAAGGGTTCTTTAACGTGCAGCCGGCAAACGACTACACGGGACCAACGGCTTTACTTCCCTTCCGAAGGAAGTGCGTGATCTCAGGATTTTTCCCTGAAAAATCCTCGTCGTCCTCGGCCGGGATCGAACCCGCGTACTCGGGCATCAGAGGCGATCACGCAACCGCTGAGCCACCGAGGCCGATAAACTTAAGTTGTTCATATAGATCATTTATCTATCCAGAGGCCCCAAACACAAGCAAAGCTACAACTTTTAAACGAACAGGTCTAGAAATCTGAAATTTTGTTTAATTATAGAAAATTACTTTAAAATTTAGATAATATACACAAAAATTTCGTATAAGCCTCTTGGGTCTCGACAGGGGCCCTGAGGCCCCGATCACAAATCAAGCTATAACTTTTGAACCAGAAGTCCAGAAACCTGAATTCTTGCATATTTATGGTGTGTTACTTAAAATTTTAGCTATTATACACTAAAACTTGCATAGTCCTCTGGGACTCTGGCAGGGGCCCTAACACCAACAGAGCTATAATGTTTGAACGAAAAGGCTTAGATTTCTGAAATTTTGTATACTTATACTAGTTTACTAAAATATTTAGCTTACATTTACTAAAAACTGATTTAAGCCTCTTAGGTCTCGACAGGGGCCCAGAAGCCCAAATCACAAATCAAGCTCTATCATTTGAATAATAAAAAGGCCTCTTTTGAACTTGAAGTTTTGTATTTTTACAGTGCGTTACTTCAAAATTATAGACAATATACAAGGAGACAATATACCCGGTATAGGCCTCGGGGGCCCCTGGCGGCCTCAAGTATAATTGAAGCTATAAAATTTGAACGGAAAGGCCTAGGGACCTGAAATTTTGTTTAATCATAGTGTGGTATTTAAAAATATAGCTAATATATATTAAAAATTATATAAGTCTCTTGGCAGGGACCATGCAGCCTCAATCTCAAATCAAGCTATAAATTTTAAACCAGAAGTCCAGAAGCCTGAAATGTTTTATATTTTTAATGTGTTGCTTAAAATTTTAACTATTACACCTAAAATTGATATAGTCCTCTGATGTCTCGCTAGGGGCCGCGAGGCTCCAAATACAAACCAAGCTATAACTTTTGTACGAAAAGGCCTAAGAACCTGAAATTTTGTATTGAGCCCCTCCACTTATTATTGACACGAGCCGCTACTGCTCGTAACATTTTGTTGCTAAAACCCTTATATCTTTGGATAACGATGCCTTAACTAATTTTTTAAAACTTAAATTGTTCATATAGATAAAATATCGTTTTTCCTTTGAAATAATAATAAATTAAATTAGTCCACTCCTATGTAAAGTGCCAGGAACATAGAAAATGAAGATTTTTTTCCCGTAGTGCAATATCATCAGATCTTGGCCAAACTTATTGTCCACTAAATTGTTCGTAGATAAACTTGATTTTTGACGATTCTTATCCTACTTATCCTACTAACATATTCATCCTATGTTAATTCTTATCATAGTAAACAGAATAGTAGTTTCTTCTTGGAAGATAACTTGTCCTGAGCTATCTGTTGATCGTCTCTGTGACAAGATTCAGGACCAACAAAAAGAATCGGCGAATAGGGTAATCTAGAAAGATTTATGTCAAAATAGGTAATCTAGAAATTGACAGTCAAGTTCCTATAATTGACACAGCTAGGTCAATTACTTGAAATTAAGAAGTTACGCTTAAAATAATCATGTTTCCTTTATTATTACCCTACATTCTATATCACATTAATATATTTTTTGTTCGTTTTTTTAAACACAGAATTTATCAATAATTGACAGTTTATGTCATTTGCTATTGACACTACATATCTGGGTTCTAGTAGCTACCGTGGATTAAATCAGTCAACACATTGGTCATCTGAAATTCTGTTACT
Source organism: Rhysida immarginata (assembly GCA_023313115.1). Lineage (NCBI taxonomy): Eukaryota > Metazoa > Arthropoda > Chilopoda > Scolopendromorpha > Scolopendridae > Rhysida > Rhysida immarginata. Next base: position 2,294,630 of record JAHWFO010006271.1, read on the forward strand.
ACTATAAGTATTATCCACTAATCACACAAAAAGATTCACGTAAAATTACTAACAAATATTGCATAACCTTCTTGAAATAAATTCAAGTAGTCATACCCTCGTCTAGTGTTTAATTACAAGGTTTTTTCAACTCAGGAGTCATTCAACATTTACTATGTTTGCAGCCATAATAGGGAGCAAAGTTCCTAGTTTTTTGCTGTTCTGGGAAGCTTAATACATTGTTTAATACGAGGTGGCAACTCCAGTCCCTTTTTAACCGACTTCAAAAAAAGGAGGTTATCAGTTCGACGCGTATGTATGCAATATTGTTGGAATTGCACAGTATTCGTATATGTTAGTCTATATGGGCTTCTAAACATGTGTACCAAATTTCATAAGTGTGTTATTTATGTATGTATGTATGTATGTATGTATGTATGTATGTATGTATATATGTTTGTCCACGTATTTCTCAGAAACTAGAAATTGAATTGCAGCAATACTTTTTTAATTGGATTAAGTATCTTTCAACTAAAGGAACAGTCCAAATTTCATGAAAATCGGTTTTGTAGTTTTCAAGATATGGACTGGTTATAGCTAGATGATAGTGAAAGTTTCATCAAAGTCGGTTTTTTTAATACTCTGTTTAATCTTGTCTTGCCTTGTTACTTTACTAAAATAAAACTCTTTAAATCGTGAATTGTCAATTATTGGTACACTGTCAAGTACTGGTACATCTATCCTATATTTAGATTTCGTCTTGATTGTCAGGAGAAATTCAAGATGGTACATTAATACATAGTCCAGTCACATTAATGTGACCACCTCTCAGTAGCCAGAATAACCACCTTTCGCAGCGCGGACGGCTGCAAGACGGGCAGAAAGAGAGTCAATAAGATTCTGGAAGGTATTTACAGGGATGTGAAGCCATGCTGACTTCAGTTCTGTGGCGAGCTGCCGTAGGTTGCCCGGTGGATGATCCATGGCGCGAACAACCCGATCGAGGTGGTCTCACAGATGCTCTATGGGGTTTAAATCCGGGGAGTTTGGAGGCCAGGGGTGTACCGTAAACACATCCTCGTGCTCTTCGAACCACGTACGGACACTGCGCACTGTCGCATTGTCCTGTTGGAAGATGCCATCGTGCTGAGGAAACACAATCTGCATGTAGAGATGGACATGGTCCGAAAGGACAGATGCTTACTTCCATTGATCTATGGTGCCGTCCATAATGATGAGTGCACCCAAGGAATGCCATGAAAACATTTCCCAGACCAATCGCTGCCTCCTCCGGCCTAGACCCTTGCGGCTCGTGTTGCAGGGTGTTTGTTTTCTGACGCTGAACGCCGTACACGCCATCGCCCATCTGTCCGATGGAACATAAACCGCCATTCTATTGCTGTCCAGTTGCGTTACTGGCAAACAAATGTCAGTCTTTGTCGCCAGTGAATAGGCGTCAGCGTTTGTGCACGAACCAGCCATTTGCTGCGGAGCCCCATAGGCAGCAACGTTCGCTGAACTGTCTGAGGTTACACGTTTGGTAGCCCCTGTTTAATTTGGGAGATCAGTTGGTCCACGGTTGCACGTCTGTTCGCTTGCACGCATCTCCGTAGCCGTCGTTTACCTCTGTCATCTATGGCCCGTGGTGCCTCACATTTGGCACGTGGCTGAGTTTGGATATTGCCATTCTGCCATGTATGACAGACTTTCACCATGGCGGCACGCGAACAATTCACAAAACTAGCAATTTTGGAAATACTGCCACCCTTGGAGGTCCGATAATTCGCTACGTTTCGCTATGACTCCAACAATTGTAATGTTTTCTGCTTCCCTTTGATACCCTTCCTATAGCCCCCACCTTGATACCCTTCCTATAGACACCATTTTCCGCTGATGTTGAACGTAGGGGGTGGTCACATTAATGTGACTGGACTGAATGTATAGGATACTTGCTGATATTCCCGGCGTTGCTCGGGTTGTTCGTTTGATGAAATTTTTCAATATCCGAATTTGAATATATGTATGAACAAACGAAAATTAATACTGTATATATCCACTTTGGAAAAACGAAAATATTTCTTTAAAATGCTCACACTGGAATTTTGTGTACATTCGGGAAAATTTGGCCAGGAAAATTCGACAATGTATCCTTAACTTTTTTTAGGTTATCAAAGGCGGCTAACAATTTAAGAGACCTGAATTATTTCTGCCTGTATGAAAAATACTTCATAGAAGCGGATATAAATTGCTATTTTCGCCAACTGATAAATATGGTTCCGGGAATGAACCATTTTGAAAATGGTTGTAATCGAAACAATGGCACGTGCTCTAATGGTACCCTTATGACACACTCAAAAATTTTCAATGATAAGATATGGCATGTAATATATCAAACAAATTGGAATGATGTATCATGAACGAATATAACGTAAAATTAATGATAGTCGAAATTGGTTTCAAGAAACCTGGTTGAGTGGAACCATTATTATTCAGTGGAACTTTCAATGTTAAAATATGGCATGTAATTTGTCAAACAATTTGGAATGATATGTCATGAATGAATAGTAGGTAAAATTAATGATACTCCAAATTGGTTCAAAGGTACGTGGTTTAATGGTATCATTATGGTCCATTAGAAACTTACAATATTAACATAAGGCGGTTAAAAATATTGTTCCGCGAATGGTTAAGTTTAACCTTTGGGTACTTTGTTATGTCATTCCTTAATGGTTTATTAAGTACCGAAAGGGGGAAACGTGTGGGGAAACGTGTCTGTCTGTCTGTCTGTTTATCTGTCCGTAACTTTCACTCCTCCAAGGCTATGTAATATTTCCAAATCTGTTTTCGTCAGTCCATTAACATAGTTCATGATACGAACCATTCGCAAATATAATCGAAATAGGTTAAATGGAGCGTGCACAAATAGTATCTTCATGACCCTTCCTAGCAAATTTTTATGGACAGAGTTATTAAGTAATACATTAAACAAATCGTAATGACGAGATATAAGCGGAATTAATGATCATTTGTTCAGGTATTTTAATTTAACTCAAAATTTAAATTGCATCGTTACGTCATTTATGAACTTTCCGCACCAACAGTTCATTAAATTCAAAGGGGCGATTTTTCGACAATGACATTTTCGACAGGTTTTCAGCAAACTTCGCGTGATGTTTAGACCCTTAACATTTGAGCTTTGAACATTTTGCATAAGGAACTTTAAGTTTGTAATCATGCAAAGGATCGCGCTAGGTACTTTATGACCATCGAACCTGATATACCCTGCATTAGAAAAATTACAAGTTCGAAGATGGTCAATATTTATTCAAGTGTACCTGCGCCAATGATATCACTATTGTACCACTGAAAAATTTCAACGTTAAAATATGCCATGAAATATATCAAACATCTTGAAACGACATGCTATGAACGAATATATAAGAGTAATTACAATGTTCGAAGAGGATCGATATATATTGATGTGTACCTGTGCAAAGGATACCACTATTATACCACTAGAAATTTTCACTGCTAAGATATGGCATGTAATGCAGGGTGTAAATGGACGACGTTTCACAAATTTAAGGATATGTAGAGGATGATGTGGTGAACATTTTTTATTAATAAACCCATAGTCCCAAACGAAAAGCGACGGAGCCACAGTTTGTTTGATGTCCTGGTTTGTCAAGCATTGAACTAGGCACGTTTACTACGATGTCCCCTGTCATTGCATATTGTAGGCCTTATGCAGACTGTCAGCTCGCAGGCTATTTTCAAATGGTACCGTCCGGATGCACAGCTTGTATATCAGGTTGGTACGAAATTCCATTGTTAGTTTGGAACATTCCGTAAGGGTGAAGGTTTTATGGCGCTCTACGTTTTGTGCTGTATGAGTTCAGGAATGGACTTTACTGTGAGGCAGGAAACGGGGAGAACTTTCCTGCCCAATTACGTACAGAACTGTTACTGGACTGTCCCATTTCAGTCGCCACAAATTATCTCAGTGTACACTGTGATCTGCTTATTATTATTATTAATCCATCATACACGATCGCACAATCTTTAGCGTATCTGCAAAGAAGTAACGTCATGGAAGGTGATTATACCTTCGTGGAATTTGCTGATATGCATTTGTGTTACGGGGAAGCTCGTGGGAATGCTGCTGCAGCTCGTCGGTTGTACGGAGAACACAGCATCAAACATGCTGTGGCTCCGTTGCTTTTCGTTTGAGACTATGGGTTTATTAATAAAAAAAATGTTCACCACATCATCCTTAAATTTGTGAAACGTCGTTCATTTACACCCTGTATATCAAACAAGTCGGAACGATCTGTTATGGACGAATATATAAGAATAATTACAAAGTTCGATGATGGTCGATATTTATTCAAGGGTACCTGTGCTAATGATACCACTATTGAAAAAATTCAATGTTAAAATATGCCATGAGATATATCAAACAACTTGAAACGACGTGCTATGAACGAATATATAAGTGTAATTACAATGTTAGAAAATGATCGATATATATATATTCAGGTGCATCTGTGCAAACGATACCTCTATTTTACCACTAAATTTTCAATGCTAAGATATGGCATGTAACATATCAAACAATAAGCAACAGCATGCCATGAATGAATATATAAGAATAGTTAAAAAAATTCGTAGATTATCGAATTTGAGTCAATGGAAACTGTTTTCAGGTTTTCAAAAGCAATTCAAAAATTTTGGAATTGTTTCAAATGTTGCCGGCGATTATTTTAGCCTTTCAGTACTTGGTTATGTCATTCCTTAAAGTGAACCTTTAGTCAAAAATATTTTTTTTGATATTTTGTACATCTAAATCTAAAAACACTAGTCCGCGTGGAAAAAATTTAATATCTACCTTTATTTATTAATAAACAACATTTTTAGACGAAAAATTATAGCCCATGGAGGCCGCCATCTTTCTCCGAATGCGCAAAGGAAACACGGGAATTATGTGACGTCAAACTCCAAATATCGGCAACCTGAACAAACTCCAAATACAACAAACACCAAACAAGGAGAATACTATCCAAACAGCTCCAGAAATACAAAGACCGATTTGAAGTAAGTTTAAAATTCAAAATGAAATGTCAGTATTTCTTATATACATTACGGTAAAAGGAACGAGGTTAAATACACCGTCGAACTTGATCGCATTAGGCTTAACACGCGAATGATAAAATAGATTACTGTTAACTATGGTTACTGTAAAACTAAAGGCGACATAAAAACTAGAATATAAACAGTTTCACTGGTTTGGCTTCCATTTCTCCTTTCCACTGCCTCTGCTCGCCTGCTACAGCTGCGCGTTCTCATCTTTAGTTGGCCTTGTTTTGCGCAGGCCATACCTGACGTCACAAATTCCCGTGTTCCTTTGCGAATTCGGGGAAAGATGGCAGCCTCCAATGGCTATAATTTTTTCTAAAAATGCTGTTTATTAATAAATAAAGGTAGATATTAAATTTTTTACAAACATTAATGAATCTTACCCCATTATTCAAATGCCTGATACATCGTCTGAATGCGGCAATGAAGTGTCTTAATCCGTTTCTGCTCAAGAAAACTTAGAAATTGATTCGTTCACCCAGCCTGACTCTCCACGCGGACTAGTGCTTTTAGACTTAGATGTATAAAATATCAAAAAAAAAATTTTGACTAAAGGTTTACTTTAATGGTTTATTAATAGTTTCTATTTCAGCTCTCCTAGAATTTGAGTCCATAGTATACTATCTTTGCATGATCCCCGTGTTGCCTTATCAAATGATAAAAAAATAGTTTAAATTACGGCTTACATTTCCCTCGCTCGCCAAATAGAATAAACCACACTTTCAGTCGACCATTTTATTTGCAGCAATCCATTGTTAATATTATTACAATTGGTTGATGGTTTAAACTACTGGAAATATGTTATGATGACGGTTATGATATATAGATTTATTATGAACAAAAGACAAAATTTGAATCGGTTTGTAATAGCACATAAAATATATCATTCTATCCAGTTATGAAGTAGTCATGGAAAAAAGTAATAATCAGTATCAGTCAATAACCTCTATTTCGAGTGACAGTTCCATACTGAAGTGCAAAAATTCTTAGCAGCGTCGTATGCAAATTTTCATGTGTCGCTTGCATCGGGTAAAAGGTGTATAAATAGGCAGAACGGTATTAAAACATCGATCGTGTACAAGGCAGCAGAAAACGGCACATGTTTTCTGGAATCAATAGGGAAAAAACTACGTTCCACCCAGTGGAAGGGGTCCAAAGAAGCCAAAACAGAACCATATGGTTTGTGAAAGCACCGTCGGTCTTATTGCAAGTAAGCTTATCTAATGAAGTCGCCTGCACACAGTTTTTCTAAATATTCCGGTTGCCTGGCAGCTGACAGATCCAGAGAGAGTAGCCTCGCCATTCACTCGCTACGGCGGCGGATATTTAGAGACAAATAGTGATCTTCTCTGCGTATTTGCCATGGTTATTGTTCCAGAGATTGAAGATCATTTGCTTTTCAATATTCATCTACTTTGCAACGTCGGCTTGAGATTGACCTGCGTCTAATCTTTTGACTACCCTCCGGCTTTTGGTATAGGAGAGGGACATTATTAATCCTTCAAGATAAATTCCAATTATAAAATGCCCTTTATTGAAGAACTTCTTGAGCGTCGCTTGTCTGTAGTATAGATGACGCATGTCTTTATTTACATATTTTCCCGTATTAGATGAGTTCCGAGTTCCGTAGATTAAATGATAAAGAATAACTCAAGATGGGTCCATGAGGGTTTTTATCATACTCTTTAATTCAGATGTTAAATTATTGATGATAATAGGAAAGAAAATTCTACAGACTAGATTCGAACCAGGAACTTCAGCTCATGCCGCTGACGCGCTAACTAACTGCAAGAAAGCATTACCTATTTACATGTCTTTGGATTTGGTTACAGCAATTACCTAGTCCGCTGACTGGACTATCTTTCCTAAGACGGGTGTTTATCATATGCCATACATCGCATGCTAGAGTACTGATGAAAATAGGAAATATAATTCCACATCCTGGATTTGAATCCAGGTTGTGGAATTTTCTTTCCTATCTATCTATCTATCTATAAATATATTGATTGATCCGTCCGTCATGAAGCGACAATGCATGAGCAAAATATGCGCGGACCAACAATGTATATCTCTTGCAAGGCAAAGTTTCTGCAACAATAGGCCTTAATAAAAAAAATTACTTGCGTTAAATTAAAATCAAATTTACAGATTTGACTGTTGTGGTACCTGTAGTACGACGGGCTTTAATGCTAACCACAGTCTATAGATATTCATGGTCATCGAGCTTCGGCCATTTTCCATTGTTTCGAGAAGCTAAGGAAAACAGATCACGCCAGGTGCCGCATAGATCCAACACCACCTAAAGATAAGGCCTTGGCGCTGAAACATCATTACATTGTTACATCACCTCAGTAAGGAAATGTTAACCGTATTGCCACCAATAATAAGCTCTGAATTTTCCCTACTGAGATGATGTAACAATGTAATGAAATTTCAGCGCCCAGGCCTTGTCTTTAGGTGGTGTTGATAGATCGCACTAAGGCAACACCACCTAGACAGAAGGCCTGCGCACACAAACTGCATACATTGTTATATCATCATCAAACGGCTAAATTTAGGGCTTATTATTGGTAGAAATACGATTAATAATAGCCGCTTTAGTGTGATGTAACAATGTATGACGTTTTTGTGCGCAGGCCTTCTGTCTAGGTGGTGTTGACTAAGGCCGACCGCAACCTGCGATAGAGATTTTCATTGAAACTGAATATGAAAGTAAAGTTTCTCTATGCCGATAGGACAGCGCTGCAGGCGCAGTTGGGCCGATTGTACATGCAGGGCCCAATAGAGTTCCCGCCCTACCGGGAGCTAGAAACTTTAGCTTCATTTTAACAATGGAGCTCGATGACCATGAATATCTATAGACCGTGATGCTAACAAAAGCGAGGCTAACGAGAAACACAGGCTCCGGCACTGAAAAGTCACCTGACCAAGATAGGTCTATAAACAATGTAACTTTCATTGTTTCCATCTTGTATTTTAACAATCCGTCTTTTTCCTTTGTTGGAAACAATTAAGGTTGTATTGTTAATAGACCTATCTTGGTCAGGTGACTTTTCAGTGTCGGAGCCTGTATTTGTCGTTAGCCTCGTAACAAAAGCAAATGACGCGACAAAAGAAAACAATTAAAAATCTCCTTTTTTTAATAATATAACACCAATTATCTACTTCAATTCTACGTGTGGGAGATTCGAAAAATAGCTCAATAATTTTTGATGAGTATAATAACAATTAGTAAACTGTGTGGTTAACGATTCCTAATGAATAAGGTAATAGCGCCAAAAAAGCGAAAATTTCAGACAATCTCGGAAGTCGAAGAAGCCTATGCGAATCCAACGGAGTATGGAAGTCGACAGCATCGGTTACTATGCTATGTTCGTGGTCCAAAATTATATGAAGATCTTCGAAGAGTTGTTGGTGTATTGCAAGATACTTTCCAGGAGACTTCAAAAGCTCTAAGGCTGTTAAAGGACATTGCATGCGATGCGTGACGCAATTGCTTTCCAGATTTGACAACTCAGACATCTATTTGCAGTCATTCTGGCATACTGTAAGTCCCCAGGAACCTAAGCGAATGTGGAATAGTTGTGCAGACGCGTTGTCAGAAGACCATCAGCATCAATTCAACTAAGAAGCAACCAATCTTCAAGTGCTATATCTCACATTAAGAGGTTTGGACCAATATCTGACGAACAATGAACGCCGACTCGAGGATTATCCAGAGTTGCCTCAATTGCATCAGTTCGCTGATCAAGAAGTTAAAGCGTTCCAGGATTCAAATCCGTTGGTATCGCTGGAGACTGCATACCTTCGGGCAAACTTCCAAGAATTGGTGGATCAAATATCGCTCAAATATGAATAACAGCCGACTGTTTACAATCACAAATTAAATGCGGTATGCCATTTTCGGTAAATCATTTTTGCTGGAAAAAGTGCTGGCGACTGTTGCCCTGGCGACAAAATTGTCCTGGCAACGGCAACAAGTGGAATTGCAGCAGTTCAATTAGGATAATGATTGGGCGAATAGTACATTCAGTGTTCAAGCTAGGCCTGAATCAAAATGTAACTTCAATCTGTAATACCCCCATTCAATCGCAACATGTAGAATTGCTATGCAAAGGCAGGTCCTGGACATGCCAGTTACTAAATATATTTCTTTTCTTATTATATATTTAGTAATGGTGTTAGTATTTCTGGGTGTTTAATGTTGCTTACTGCCTCTGCTCGGTTGTGCCGGGCACGACACCTTTGTAATAAAAAAACATTACTTACATTTTTGCAATGCTACTTTGGCGCATTGGTTACATGGCGTGTTCGACAACCTTGATATTGTGGGTTCGAATCCTTCAGAATACACTTTTTAAAAAGAAACAACTTTGTTTTCCGTCTTCATTTTGCCTTGACAAGCTCGGCGAAGACGGGAAGGTACGATTTTTATTATACTGTATATGCCCGTCTTCGCCGAGCTTAAACGTTTAAGTGACGAATTTGAAAATCGTCGGCATAAAATTGGTGTATGTAACATGTTTGGTATGAGCATTGTTCTTCGACTGCACAGAAATATGCCACCCTTGCGTTCCGTACGTAAACATAAGCAGATAGTGCAGAGGATCATACCATGGGTGATTTTCTAAAATCCGACGAACTCTACTTTCTGTGCACTGGCGCAAAATAATATCACAATATGCACTGACTCCCTGCCAGATAAAAAATCACAGTAACGTCCGAAATTGTCGGTAAATTGTAGGGTCGACGGTCATTAGGTTGAACGTTTTGGGTATTAAACAATACAACAGCCAATTCCGAATAAAAGCTACAATACTCAGCGGGGATAACGCAGGCAATTCGATTTAATACCAAGAATACCGTTACAGGCGACTGATCATTTTGTAGACTTCAAACGTCGACTATTTCCCGTTCGCCCAGCTTATGCAATGACCATTAACAAGTCCTAGGATGAAACTTTAAACAGCATTGGTATATACCTAGATTAGATAAATACTGATATCCCGCCTTCGTTTTGCCTTGAAAAGCTCGGCAAAGACGGGCATCTCAGCTAGTAAATAATCATAAATGTTCAATATTAGAGTTAAATTAATATAATGAAAATGAACGATAAGTTAGTGATAAATTGGAGTGATGAGTATCACGAAGTCGTTTTCATAGTTACCTGCGGAATTATGTGGTTGTCAATCGACCTGAAAGAAAAGAGAGAAAAGAACTTAAATGATGGCGAGCATATGCTTAAAACGGCAAATTGCTCAAATATTAGTTACTTACCTGACTTAGATATTCGCTTGATGTGTATTTATATTGCCAGCTAGGATCTTGAACACGGAAGCAGCCCGATATTTATGTTAATGAGAAATTGCCTTTTGCTGTATAATGTATCTGTTCATATTAATTCCTTTTAATTTTTTTTATTGCTCTGAATGCCCGGAAGCGGTAAACACAAAGAGACTTATGGATAGGTGATCGCGGCGTCTACACCTTCCGTAGTGAACGAGCTTCGCAAAAGTGACCTATAAAACATTGGTTCTTGGGCGCCTAGTTATAGTTATCGAACCACTCAAGTTGACCCCCCCCCCTTCCGAGATTGAATGAAAATTGCGGGATTCTTCAAATATATTCAGAGCGTATAGAAATTGTAATTGCCATGGAACATGAAAGATGGTTACATGTAGACACATTCCTTGTGAAGTCTCAATTATTTTAAAAGAAAGAAAATATGTCCCCGGTAAATTGCGTCAAACTTCTCGTGGTCGGCGTTTGTTTTTTTCCACATATTTAGGGATTGTCAGCCGCTGCGAACGTGAACCTTTAAGAGGAAAGCTTGTAGATGATCTGACATCTTTTCCATGCAAACATGACCTCGAATAGAAAGGTTATCAAAAAATGATCTTATTTTTTTATTTTTATTCCTTACTCCGGCTTAGCTTCCCCAAAACTAGCCTCCAAGTCGCAGGAACTGGAGGAACTCCTCAAGATTGGATACGGTGTGTCCTAGAACTGTTACAATATATCTTGAAAAAGCCGGGAATAAAGGCGAAACTAGTCGGAAACTCTGTTCTCCCTTTATTATATTTGCCACCATGGTAGGGAAGATTCTTTGTAATAAGGGAGGGGGTATGTCCTGACAACTAGCCTGTTCTTTGAACAGGATATGGTCGTCGGGTATGTCTGTATAGCCATCAAAAAGTATAGGCTAATGTGGTGTCGGTACCTTTGTAGGTCTTCACGATAATTGTCGGCCTTTTGAAGTTTGAGCCATATGTTCTAACCCGGACTTCACCTTCTATGGTTAATTGAGTAATGCACACTTCCAAAAACTTTTCGAGTTCAGCAGTCTCACAAATGGCTGTATCAAAGTGAATAATATTGCCGGCTTGAATCTCATTTAACCGGACTTGAATGGTCCATTGCAAATTAATATCTGGATGCAGACATCTGGCAATCTCACGGACTGCCCCCTCGTTTAGGAGTGATAACGGACACCTTTGTAAATATAGAGACGCAATCTTCAAGTTTGTTTCGTCGATTTCCGCCTCCATGTTTTCTTTTTCTCGATCTCCCGTCAGCACCTTTCTAGTTTAGCTTCGTCCAAATATTAGAGTCTTCTCGTATTCGAATTGAGACGCGACTTTGCTTCCCTAGTCGGGTGTTTACCGTTTATGTTCGACTAACACCTTGCTTCTAGGTAAATTGTTGAATCGCCTAAATTGCATCAGACAAAAGGGGCAATTGTGACAAACAACAATTGCACCAGGAAAAAAAAAACAAAAAACAAGCCTCTGTATCGGTTTTAGGCCACGCCATATCCAGTCTTGAGGAGTTCCTACGGTCCCTGCGACATCGAGGCTAGTTTTGGGGAAGCAAAGCTAGAGTAAGGAATAAAAATAAAAAATAAGACCAGTAGTTGATAACACTTCTATTCAAGGTCATGTTTACATTGAAAAGATGTCAGATCATCTACAAGCTAAAATATAACTTTCCCCTTTAAAGGTTCACGTGGCTGCCAACTTCTAAATATGTAAAATAAACAAACGCCGACCACAAGAAGCCTGACGCAATTTACCAGGGTTTTATTTTCTTTCTTATACAATAATTGAGTGTGTTTACATTTAATCATCTCTCATTTTGCCTTATTCCATGGCAATTACAATTCATATACGCTCTGAAAATATTTGAAGAGCCCCCCAATTTTCATTCAATTTCGGGGGGGGGGGGAAAACTTGAGTGGTTCGATCACTATAACTAGGCACCAAGGTCGCATCAATCACACTAGTCAACAAATTAAAACTTTTTTCTGCTTCGTTTACAAAACTCCACAATACACATTGTATTTTTTTGTATTTTTTTTATTTTAAAATAAAGTGGCAGTAAGCTAAAGCTTCTTTTCATGCCACATTCAAATTACACAATCATCACAAGCATAAATTACAAAAGAAAATAATGGAACTAAATCATCAAATACATCAACAATTAAAAACAACAGCAGTTTAAGACATTAAAAAATTAGTACAAGATCTCATAAACCAATTTTCAGTAAGTTCATTTCCAATATTAATGGGTAACTGATTAAAATATTCGATCGCCTTAAAGTAAAATGTTTTCTTAACACTGTTTTTTACAAAATATATTCTTTAATTTAACACCATTGCGACCGCTCGTGATATCAAAATTACTCGTACCCTCAATAATTAGGAATTCAGAAGGGCCAATACCCGAAGTTTAAATAGTTTACAGAACGGAAACAACTTTAAGTCTTTAAACTTGTCAATTACATGTTCACTTCGAAGAAGGCCATAAATAGACCTAATTGCCCATTTTTGAATTCTCAGAATTCTGTCTTTATCCACACTATGACAATCAACCCATAATGGCAGGGCATAAGTTAACAGGCTCTGAAAATGTGCACAATAAACCGTTCTAAGGTGCTCAATCTTTAGATAAGATTTCAATCTTGATATCAAAAAAACAATTTTTGATAATTTGTTGGCAACAGTACCAGCGTGCAATGTCCACTTTAAGTCATCTTGTAGAGTAACTCTAAGCAATCTAGCAGATGAACAATTTCAATAGGATAACTATTGTAGTATAGAGTGATATTATTAACATCCCTTCTAAAACAAAATAACATTAACTTCGTTTTTTGTACATTTACAATTAACTTATTAACAACCATCCAATTGTTCAAATCATTCAAAAATATTTGCATATTATTAACTGCTCGGTTGGGAGACAGTGAAGAAGACATAACACTAGTGTCATCCGCAAATAAAGCAGTGGTAAGCTAGGATTGATATAAGCAAGATCATTAATTACAATCAAAAATAGCAGGGGACCTAACACGGAGCCCTGAAGAACCCCAGAGTTTTTTAATACAACTTGGGAATTACTCCCATTGATATAAGTAAAGCAAGGTCTATAACTCAAATAACTCGAAAACCAGTTTAACAAATTTCCTCTTATTCCATAATGTTCCAGTTTAGTTAGTAATACCTGAAAATTAACCATGTCAAAGGCCTTATATAAATCCAGCAGAAGCAAAAGAACTACCTCATCCCGATCAATTGCTACAATCTGATCCCACAGCTTAACCAGACATTTTTCTGTGTTCTTAGAAGTTCTAAAACCAAATTGACTATCACTAAATACCCTGTTACTACTCAAGAAGGAATCAACCTTATTATAAATGATTCTTCCAAACACTTAGCAAACACATTTGCCAAAGAAATAGGTCTATTATTAGAAGGGTTTAAAGAATCTCCACTCTTAAGTATCGGGATAATCTTCGTTTGCTTCCATTTATCCGGATAAATAGCCTCTTTTAAACTAAAATTGAATATCTCAGCAAGGATAGGTGCAATAATATCTACCACAGCATACAAGATTCGTGGAACTATATCATCAGGACCTGGTGAAGATCTGAAAGGTATCTTAGCAGCAGACACTATAACCTCATTTGCATTAATGACAATTTTGTTAAGACTTTCTACAACCTTTTCATCCCAAAAACAAACTTCCTTATCTTCTAGAAATCTATCTTTAGCAACCTGACTTAATCCCTCTGCAAAAATATTATTAATTAAATTAGTACATTTTATTTTATCACCAAGAATCATATTGTTTTCACGCAATCTAACATCTGATTGAAATCTTCTTGAAGATGTTTTTGTTTTAAAGCTAGTAATTTCTTCAGTCAACTGCCAAATGTTAGTTTTTTTTAAACCTAGTCGTTCCATGAAGTACTTACTACGTATTGCAATGTACTTCACTCGAAAATGATAAGAAGCCTCGGTTGGTTCTAGTTTTTGAGATATTCACAGAGACATGTTTGCATACCACTGTAATATAATATTACCGAATAAGTAAGTTAACTTACCTTGCTGACTACTTCGGCTTCGATTTGCGTTTATATTGTTCCTGTGGTACATTTCTAGTAATCATCCAGCAGTAACCCACCAACATAGATGGGTTCCATTTTCCCTGGTATCTTTTTTTCCATTGCTGAAATCTCCTGATGGAACCGTTCTCCATGCTCGTGTGTGTAAAAATCCAGAAGTGTGTGTGTAAAAACTGAAGCTTAAGAGACTTATGGCACCCCATATTCTGCTAGGCCACCAGGAGTGTATCTACAAGTTCTTCAAAGTTCTCAGCAACGTTTTTAAACGCGCTCCATGCTTCTTTTTCTGTCCCTTCCAATAAATTGATGAAGTGATCACTCTTGAGCAGCTGACGGATTTGGAGCCCAACAAAAATTCCTTCTTTTGGCGTAGGCTTTTTAGTCCTCGAGTTCGCCTGGCCGTGGGTTCGAATCCCGCCGTGGGCATGGATGTTTGTGTTTGTACCTAAGTAGTCGACGCCTAAAATTCTAGAACCCCCCCCCCCTTCTTTTACCTTTTCGCACGTTCTTCATTCCAGGCTCTCGGCTCTGCCTTGGAGGCCAAACTTTCTGCGTGTTGTGCTTTCTAGTCGCGTGACTATCCCATTCACAAAGGAAGCATCAGTACTTAGTGTAACCCAGCTGCATTCCAAGCAGGATTGCTACCACCTTTAAGTCGCCACAAACTTTCCATTTATACTCAGAGTATTGGATGCATTTTAAGATCAGTTCCATAGATTCGTATGATTCCTTCATGAAAGCAGTGTGGCATAGTGTGACGGAACTGATTTCGTTGCCATTATGAAGCAGTACAGCTTTCAAGCTGAGTTCTGATGAACAGCCTCCATTGTTCCGGATTATGCTCAATTCCAAGCGCAGACATTAAGCCATTAACGTTTTTGGGAGAAACAAAGTCCAGATTCCATTTCGAAGTATTGAATGAGATGTTTATGCCGATTGTGGTATGCAGAAACTCTGACGTTGGGAACGAGCAGCTTCCAGTCTTGAAGCCTGGACCCTAGAAGCTCTGCTTTACATTTACTAAGGTTAAGGTCACGTACGAGTTGTGCGATGTACCTGCAATAGTAAAGTCCTCGTCACACTCATCCATGGGTTTCTCTATAGGTGGAACTGATAATTCTAGTCCATAGGGATCTGGCCAAATAGCTGATGGTATATTAGGGTAAATCAACGATTTTCTTTTCTTCATGGTCATTCCTTGCAGTTTAGGTGTCATGCAAAAGTAGCAATCAGTTGAATGGTCTCTTGGCTCAAGTCACACCATGGGCACTGCAAAGGGCATTGAAGCCCTCTTACCATTTAGTCAATGACGCAAATTCACAAGTACTGCAGCAAAAGTGTGGAGCCGAGGTTTTATCTTGATCGCGTAACTTGCAACCAAAATAGAGTTCGTAGGCCATATAAATATGGTTCGTCATTCTTCGTTTCTGCGAATAAAAAACAACGTCTCCGCATACATAGCAATAATAGTCAGCACTATTAACACACGTGCATGGCATCTTGCCGCTTTCAAAAGACTGGGGGTTTCCTTGACGTGGATTGCTGTTGTAGATTCCAGAATGGAGCAGAATGGATGATGCAATCGATGGATGATGCAATGATGGATGATGCAATCACTCAAGAAAACATGCAAGGGATGATGAAATGACAAAAAATTATGTTATGTCAGGTCGCCGAGTGCCGACGGAGAAAGAAAAGAAAAAAATCGGCGATTCAACTTGGAGGAGTAATAAAGGGAGAGAAGGAAGTAGACGGAAGAAAAAATTAGAAAGGCAAAACCCAACACCGGCAAACGAAAATAGAACAGGCGAAAGAAGCAGAAAAGGAGAATCAAGAAATCAATTGAAAAAGAAAGATATGCAAATTAAAAAGGAGAATAAAAAGCCAGGACAAAGAGGAGAAAGCCAGAAGGCGTTTGGTTCCGACAATGGACGAATGAAGGAAGACTCCGATCAAGGCCACTTCAGATGTCGATTCTCCCAAACCTCTGCTCGGGACTTTGCCTCTCAAGACGCCAGCTCAGTAGGAAGGAGGAACCGATTCGAGAGAGAAGGATTCGTTCCGCTAATTTCGAATGCGCCAGCTTGTGCACCGACGAGTAGAACGGGAGCCCGAGAAGTGTTCCGACGGATCGGCCACATTCCCGCGGTCGTAATAGGCCCCTTCGACAGGCAAGTGAGAGACAATTTTACAAAATTAATCGAACTTTTTACAATTCGAAAGATCGCAATTGGAGAACCAAGAAGTGCGCTCGTGCCCGGATTTGGACCATTGACCGCCCGACAAGCACCGCACAAGACGAGGAGGACCCGAGGACTTTTGACGCCCCGAATCTTGTGAATACGATAGGTGTTACCACTGCCGAAATGCTGCCACGAGAGCCAAGACTCCGCCACGGATACGACAGCCACGCTGCCGACTCGAGAAGACGCCGACTCGGACGCCCCGGCCCGCGACGTCGACGTCAGGCAAAACTATTGCGGACGAAATCGCCCTAGCTGCCCCAAGGTTAGCTCCGCATGCAGACGCCGTGCCTCGAAAGCAACATAGGAGACGAAGCTGTACGTTCGCACACCATAGCCAGTGCCCCTGCCGACCCGGAGATTGAAGTCACAGGCACTGCAAGCGCGCTCCGCGGAGAGAGCTCTCAACGCGAGCCAAGCTTGGCTGCCTTCAACGATCATAGGGGTACTCTTACATATCTCTTTTGTATTATGATTAGGAACTTAATTTAATCACTTCGAATATTGATTAAGTGTTACTTTCAATTCTCCTTCTTTAAGCTAGAACATAAGCTGTCCATAATAAGCCGATTGCTAAGGAGTGATTGCTAAGGAGTGATTTCTCTTTTTCCGTACTTTGACATTCGTGTTAATTTCGTTCTTGTCTTCCCCTAATGCAGTCACCCAAGGGATCTATCGAAACCCAGGAGGGTCGCCGTTGATAGAATTTACGGTGCCGATGGTTATCGCAACACTGGACGCAAGTAACGATTGAGGCCCGCCTGCCCCTACCGATTTCGCCTACGATCGCCTTCGCCCGAGAGGTCAACGCCTTCGTCGCTGCGGCTCGATTGCTTTAATTGGATTGGACTTTATAATTCATTATTTATTACCGAAATTGAACTTGTATTTTTACATTCATCGAATTGGAATGTTATTAAACTTTTCTCTCAAAAAATTTTATTTGTTCCGTACTCCTCCTTTCTCTTTCAACGACACTAAGCAGATTTAACTTTTTAAATTGGTTATCTTGCTTTCAAACATATAGCCGTGAAATATAATCTGTAACATTACGTTATATTGCATCATTTCTGTTTTAAAGTATGTAATGCCCACATAATGTAATGTAAATATTCTAAATGTAAATAAAAATATTCTGAACGCAAATAAAAATATTCTAAATGTAAATAAAAATTTGGAACCAACCGAGAATTTTTATTTACTTTTTTGTATCCAGCATACTGGAATTAGTTAAGAAAAGTTAACATTATTTAGGAAACAAATTCACTGTTGACTAGTATTATCGATTATTGCATCTTTTCGGGCAGTGGTATGAATGCTGACTTGAGTCGTCACAGCCTGCTCGGTTATAGTCGCGTACACAAGTACCAATGTTCTATAGGTCGCTTTTGCGAAGCGTGTTCACTATCCAGTAAGTCTTTGTTTTTACCACTCCCGAGCGTTCAGAGAAATAAAAAGAATTAAAAGGAATTAATATGAACAGATATATTATACAGCAAAAGGTAGATTCTTATAAGATAAATATCGGGCTTCTTCTGTGTTCAAGATCACAGCTGGCAACATAAATACATATCAAGCGTATATCTAAGTCAGGTAAGTACTAATATTTGAGCAATTCGCCATCTCAAGCATATGCTCACCATCATTTAAGTTCTTTTCTCTCTTTTCTTTCAGGTCGATTGACAACCACATAATTCCGCAGGTATGTATGAAAACGACTTCGTGACGCTCATCACTCCAATTTATCACTAACTTATTGTTCGTTTTCTATATATTTAACTCTAATTTAACTCTAACATTGAACATTTATGGTTACTTGTGCTTTATTTCGTTTTCAGGTTCCCAGTCAGGTAAGTTTTCCTCGAATTCAGAACACTGCTTTTTTTCTCATTAGGATATGTTTAACTTTAAAGTCTAGTTAATCCCGTTTACGAAAATTGTTTTTCGTTCATTCGTTCGTTCCGTTCGAATAGGAAACCTATTTTGTCATGCACAGTTATATTATACCTTCGGCCATCTCTGGTATGACCGACTTCGATGACTCAGCGCGTAAGTAAGGGGAGAGGGAAAATAAGAACTATTCTAACAATAATGTAGGGTGGGGAAGGGAGGATATCCAAAAATATTCGAAAATCCTCACTTTTGGGGAGGGGGGAGTATTAGTAGGGAGCTTACGGCTAAACTCTTTTTCTTACACAATCTGTGGCATCATCATCTGCACATTCGAATGTCCCGCACGATTCCATATCGTTCGTGGGAAAAGAACGATCGTCTGTTTAACCTGCGGAAGGAGTGACCAGCTCCACAAGAAGACTGCGCACAAGCTTCTTCATCATGTCTTTTAGAACCGTTCTGGAAAAAGGAAACAAAATTAATTAGTTGATTCTCACATCACTATAGCCTCAATACCGAGCATAGTACCGGAGATTTGTAATAGTTCGTTTTCTTTACTGCGGTTGCATCATTTCTTTTAATATGTGTCAGCTCATTCGTAGATAGCTTTATAGAAAGGGTATATTCGATCTTCTAGGGCCTTCATCCTCCACACATGGAATTCGAAGATTCTTCAGCCCTGTTCGTCGAGTTTTGTTACCAAATCGTCTTTATTACCAAGGTAAGTGAATAGCCGACCTGTATTCATGGACTCCGCTCATAAACTCCTATCATCGTCTCTATCTTAGGAAAACCTAATTACGGGGACATTTTTCACACGATCGTCTGGAGTCGTTTCCCCCCCCCCCCTTATGGCCGCCTCAGTTTATTTTTCCTATTCCATCCATTTCCTGGTCGTTACGAGCAACGACTGACGAACTCCGGTAACACAAACTTTTGTTGTTCCCGTTCATTGTTGCGTTGTTTTGCATTGTTTTCTTTCTTATCCGCTCTAAAGACAATCCATGAATGACGTTTTCGGGCAAGGGAAAGTTTTATCTAAATTTAAGTAAGGTCTCCGATGGTGTCCTGTTTCACAGACGCAAATTTCCTCGAGGTCGAAGAAGAGAGGGGGGAGAAAGAGAACTAGTAACGTGCGATCGACTTGCGTACGTTACAATATACAGGGTGTCCAAAAAGTCTGGTAATATGGCAGATATCTCAAAGCTGCCAGGTAGGCGAGATCTGATGAGCGTGGTTTATAAGTAACAGGGGGGGGGTTCATTGCCGCACTCAAATTTGACTTTGACCCCCAAATTTAAGGTCATCCATTTGCTAATTCTAAAACTATTAAAGATAGAGAAAAATTTCCAATTATACCCTGTAGAGCAACACCACATTGCAGGATTTTGAGAAAATCCCCTTGAAGGATTTTGAGAAAATGGGCGAGAAAGAGTCACTCAAGTTCAGTTTGAGGTAGCCAGGTTGGCCGAGGTTTCTAACACATTTAAATTACAGTGGAGCGCACCGCTGGTTAATTGATTGGGCTTGAGCGACTCTTTCTCGCCCATTTTCTTAAAAACTTTTAAGGGGAAGGGTGTGATTAAAAGTTGTTTTTAGACTAATGTGGTGTTGCTCTACAGGGTAGCAATTGGAAATTTTGCTCTATCTTTAATAGTTTTTGAGTTAGCAAATGGATGACCTTAAATTCGGGGGTCAGAGTCAAATTTGAGTGAGGCAATGAATTCCCCATCCCCTTTTACCGATAAACCACATTCATCAGATCTCGCCTACCTGGCAGCTTTGAGATAACTGCCATATTACCAGACTTTTTTTGGACACCCTGTATATGTATACTACAATAGAGGCTTCTCGCCCTTATATACAGAAATATATTCCAGGCTGTGGAATTTTTATTTCAGGTTCTTCATTTTTCGATGCATTATCACTTTAAGCAAAGTCACGTTGACATCCATAGGTTTGATTTGTCGATTTAATACTTTTCAATTATCTATCAGTTTCAACGGCATACTGTATTATGCTTGAGAAACACTAGAACTTATCGTCACCAATCATCACAAATCCAATTATTTATACAAAAATTCCAAATAAAACTTCTCAGCAATATAAATAACATATTTAAATTAATTAGAAAAAGAAAGGTAAACAATACATACCATCTTACACATATTCTCATGTGATATATGTATTTATAGAAGACAGAAGCATGTTTGTTTAAATAGCCCAATTCAGCGACCTCTTCTATAGCTCACTAAATCCGTGGATATTTATTAAATTAAATATTTGAGCTGTATTTTTTCTTTTAAATTTTTAAAGATCTCTGTTTGTATTATATTGATTCTTTTAAAGGCAAAATACGATTAAACCAACGTAAAAAATTGAAATAAATAAATGCTATCAGTTTATAGTGATAAATAAACATGCTTGCTCATTCAGAGCCGCGGATTTCAAAATATACTAGAAATAAACATTTATATTCATTTATTGGAATCGGTTGAGAAAAAAAGTTTTAAGATAAAAAATATATCAAATAAATGTTTCTGATTACCTGTTCACATTTCTGTATATAAGGATGATAAAATGGCATAATTGTGTCGACATATTTCGATTATTTTTATACAAACTCTTAAAAAAAATCAAACCCGTACCTTGTAAGTGAACTTTATTTATCACAATGCTGAATTTCGTATTCCTATACTCTTCTAAAAAAAACTCGGATATGAACGTCCAACTTTTTAGAAAGTATTTTCGGAAAAAAATTCTCTACACATTGGTTATCTATAAGGCAATATGATTTCTGAATTAACAAAGTTTTCGTCCAAATTTACTAAATTTCTATATTTCTGAAACAGTAATATTAAGAACTGTACCTGAAACCGTTATCATTCAGCGTATTAACAATGAAATTCAATTTGGTTTGGTTTGGTTTATTTGGTATTAACGTCCTTTTCAACTGCCATGGTCATTTCAGGACGGCGTTATAGGGGCCGCAAATTTTGCCTCGCAAGGGCTCTTTAAGGTGCAGCCGGCAAACGACTACACGGGACCAACGGCTTTACTTCCCTTCCGAAGGAAGTGCGAGATCTCAGGATTTTCCCCGTGAAACCACTGAGCCACCGAGGGCGATAAATTCATTTTAAATAATAAAACAAACAAGTCATCAACGAATATTCCAGTATTAAATATAAGAATCAATGTAAAGTAATTTCGAAACAACGCATAAGAGATATTATGTAATGAAATTATATAGTCTTGCCCGGATAAAGCAGATCAGAAAGAATAATATTTAAAATTTGACGCATTACATCAACCAGTGTTTCGTACAGTTCGAAATTCCTTGTGATTCTTATAAATTAAAGATGAGTAAACTCATTCCGTCTAGGATCGAAAACGAGATGTTTGACACGCATTTAAATATAGGGCAAACTGCATTTTTTAAAATTGAAACAATTATTTTTAAAGTTACTAAGTGTTTTAAGTTTTCTTTAATCTAACCTTGATTGCTCTTTTCTTTGCTTAAAAGAAAAATCTATAAAAATTTGAACTTTGTGTCATACCTCTTATTTTATGTAAACGGAAGAACACGCATAAACAAAATCTACAGAATATTGCTTAGGTAAATTAATTTAATGATCAGTTTTAAAATAATTTGTTTTTGTAACAATTATCAACATGTTTACAATTCTTAATTAAATCTCTGATTTGAAAATTATCTTATCAAATATATCACATTAACTTTATCAAAGTGTTTTCAAATATTAATAGGGATAAATAGAACACGAATCTGCCGATAAGCGACATATTAGACATAAATATAAAAGCACTCGATTCTCACGGTCAAATTTGTCATCGTCGGTCGACGTTCTTCTAGCCATGATCTTCTTTCTCTCGTTCGCAGCCTTTTTTGCCCTAGGCAGTGGTGCAGTCTTACCGGTTAGTATGTATATTGGAATTGTAATTTTTGTTACATAGATTACAGATTGTCATATGGTCCTTACTGATTTTTTCTAATTCGTTAAATTTTTCAAGCGTTTGATTTTGATTATTTATTTCCAATATATATTTTTTACTTATACAAAATTTAAATTTTAATTATTGGTTTTTCGAGATAAGTTTTTTTATTTATATTTTTTTATTTATTGTATGCACTAAGATTTCCACTTTTTATTACTAAAGAAAATATGCTTTTTTTAAAAAATATAAATTGCAATATTTAAAAGCATCTAACCCAATCTAGCCTAACCTAATGGAATATTTACTGTACTATGGAATAAGGTCTGTACTGAGATTTGAAACTAACATTTGGAAACATAAACATATCAAAACGTATTGCTGAATGGACATACCAGCTTCACAATGCTTCAACAAAACATTATGGTCTGAGATTTAAAATGCTTAATATAAGGAATCCAGTGAAAATTTTACCACTGATGGCACTGCGTTCAATATGTGAAAATTTTAAAAGCGCAATAAAAATGGAAATATTAGATAGTCTTTTTCAGAGAACCTAATTGTAATGTAACAAGTTTATGAAAAAAAAACGGATAATCTAATAACTAAATTTTATCTTAAATTTGCTCTGATTGTTTTAATATTTAAATAATGTATAATAATAATTAAGGGCAAGTAGAAATTTAGGTGAAAGGAGTCCAGAAGTTAAAATTTAAAATTATATAGACCGCAACATTTATTTAAATGGCACTTCAAATTATAGTTTAAAGTTATGCAAAATAGAGTGCCCATTATTAAATTTGAAAAAAAACCCAATATAAATTATGCAAAGTAAATAAATTAGATGTATTTATCTTAGGCCTTAATTAAGCACGTCTTCAATTCTGAAGAAAATAAATCACATACTTTTTGCATTATTCGGTTTTGTATCTTAATTTTGTTGGAGAGTAAAAAATCATCAAAATTACTATTGGATAGAAAATTTCATGAAATTTGAACACTGTATCTAAATAGTAAGCACACATGTAACTATTCAGAACTTTAATCCGTGTTTGTCCCAGTGCTTAACACAGTATTGTTCGTACTTCCTCTTCTCTGTTTAAGAGGGATTCGATGACAAATTGCTGAAATTATCATAATTTACCAGCATTAGACTCGATTATAGCAGTTACAAATGTTAAAGAATTATATATGGCCTTTTCAGAAGATAACCATCTTATATATTCCCATTACGAATTTAAGAATTTAAGAATCCGAAGTCAGAATTTCAAAAATTCAAAGTCTTGGGGGCAGCAGTCCTATGGAGGCAGAGTTTGTGAGTGTGTATTGAAAAATATTGGATTTTTGAAATTCTGACCGGATTCTTAAAGGCCATCAAAAAGTAGAACAGGAATGTCTGCAAGACCCACTGTGTTCGGGAAAACTCAGATTTTTTATGTAAAAATAGATATAATTTTATTTGTAATTAATTATTCTATATTTTCTATTCTTTAAGTGTTTTTTACTGTTTTGCAGACAGTGATTGTTGAGTATATATTGTTTTAATAAATGTTAATTAAAAAATCTCCACGTGATTATCATTGTCTGCAGCTAGCTGTCCCTCGCGAATAATTTTCGTGATCACGAGGATGTGTGTCCCACAATTGTTGATGTTCTTTCCGTGGTTACTGTTTTTTTTATTTCAGACAGACCACTTCCAGCTCAAGGTTATTAGAATAATAAGGTTGCGCGCTCAGAGCAGATCTCGCAACTTCTCGCACAATCTCAAAAAGATCTCGGCGTGCTGTGACGTCATCCAGAGGCGAAGTGGCGCGATTAGCAAATGAATCAGCGCGAATTTCGGTTTGATTAAGGCATTATTAGGTACTTTCGTGGAACTAATGAAAGCTATTTCGGAATAAAATTGTTGCTCGTACTGCCTATATCGTGATGAAGTGAATATAGAGTAATTAAACTTGAAATTTTATTGTTCAAATGGTTTGCATCTGTGCAATAGCGTGTTGCCAGAATGAAAGAGAGGTGGAAGCATTTCGTTCTCTTTTCCCAAGGACTCTTTTGCTATAACCCTAAACAATGAATTCATTTTATTACGCATCTAATTTTTATAGTTTCTTTTAAATTTGACTATTCGAGAATTCTCTTGTCGATGAATGCTTACTCGATCAATTTTCATTTAATCTGTCGATTCAGACTTACTCATATAGACAGGAATAGATGAGACTGCTCATATGTTCCTGATATAACTTTACTTACTATAAAATCAAAATTCCAATAATTTCATCGTTTTATTTTAATATTCAGAAATTACATTTCATGCCATTATTTAATATTCAATTAATTTCCGACCATTATTATGTAAAATTGAATTCATACTTTTTGTTTACAATATACCGTCGTGATCGTATCGTTTTCTGTTGAATCGCTTCACTCCCTTCCGCGCCGCTTGCCTCTGGGTGACGTCATCCGCTTTGCTTGAATTCGACCAATCGTACGAAACCCTCCTGAGCGCGCAACCTTATTCTAATAACCTTGCTTCCAGCTTCTGGCTTGACCAGTCGCCCCTCCTTCTGTTCCTCCACGTCCTTACTAGCCTGCAGCATAACGTTCAACTTCCATTTATCATTTTCATTCCAATGCTCTGCAAATTACTCCTACCCTGCCGTTCGATGTTTAGTTTCTTATAGGGAGTGCAAGTGTGACGTCAGTCCTTGGAATTCTTCAGTCACGTGACTCGATTTGGTTCCAAACACGTCTTCTCGCTTGGGATTTAACATGGTTCCAACGTAGGGATGGAATAAAATCGCTCTGTATAAGCCCAGTGTTTATAACACATTTAAGATGTGAAATTGTTTAGTTCCTCACTGCTCAAGAAGGAGCCAAAACAGCGATTTAGACATCTATCGTTTTCCCAAAGAAAGAAAGATCCGCGAACGATGGCATTCTTTTGCTAAGTGATTAAAAGTGATTAAAAAGCGTTCTAATATTAATGTATAAATTATATAATGGTATTAAATGTCTTAATAATAGTATCAATTACAGAAATTAACATAATAATTTAAGAGATGTCATTTTTACTGGCCGCCCGTTTCAACGTTACTAGTACGTATATTGCGTAGTTCCAATGTTTGGAACCAGCGATCCCATTTCCTAGGCTCTCGGCCCGTTCATCGTGCAAATGACGTCAGCTGTGACGTAGTCACTTGCCCTCCCTATTGAATTTCTCACTTTCTCGCGGCAGCCATGATTCTTTACCGAGCAGCATTGTTTTGCGAGTTTACCCATAAGGTAATAATGAAATTTCTTTTAATGCTATTTCAACAATAACGCGCATAAGGGACACCATGCTGCACATTTCAATTCTTATTCCCCATTAATAATTAATTATGATTTCGCAGTCTTTCTTTAGACATTAAATGGGACTTTGAAATTTCTTTTCCATATTCTTTATAAGGAATTGGTCTGTCTCAATTTTTCTTTTATATTTAATCTCAATTCGCTCAATGTAGCGATTAATATTTCTCGTTACAGTGTTTTGCTGTATTTAACGTACATTTAAGTAGTTCTTTATTTTATTCCGAGGAATATTTTCTTTTGTAATTGAGATCGCGATGCCTATTCCTCAATTAAATCATTGTATAGAACATTCTTTTGTACAGAATTTTTGTATTTTGTAAATATCGCAATTTTTGAACCAAAATAAGTCTTTTAACGAGCCACGTTTACTCTAAGTTTTGGGGTTCTTTCTTTTAAAGTACCACCCATTAAATTCTATTTATTTTGCTTCCCCCCTCTGAACACACTCTCTATCTTTATGTTCATCGATAAAATTGGGTTCAAAACTTTAAAAGTTCCACACTTTCAGGCCTCTATCTCCTAAACGGTTGGATCAATTGAAAAAACACCAAGAATAAATCATTTCTCTAATATTGTGTACAATCTGAATATACCATTAAAAATAAATTCTTTTTGGACACCCTATATAGTAAGATTAGTGTTATGTAATATAAAGATTCCATTATCTTTCATCTAGACGTGACAGAAAAATAATGTGG
This sequence comes from Rhysida immarginata, assembly GCA_023313115.1. Taxonomy (NCBI): domain Eukaryota; kingdom Metazoa; phylum Arthropoda; class Chilopoda; order Scolopendromorpha; family Scolopendridae; genus Rhysida; species Rhysida immarginata. Next base: position 2,321,287 of record JAHWFO010006271.1, read on the forward strand.
ACAATTTCGGATTCAGTGCATCATTTTACATCAAAAACGCCCACATTTGTTTCGGAGGCATGGAAAAAATTTTTTTGTTGGTTAGTGTAATAGAAATAGTAAAGATGACTTCGAGGTTAAGGAATTATTGCTGAAACCGAAAGAAGAACCATCATTAAACCCGAAACCGACAGAAGTACTTCTAGCAATTGATTCACCACTATTCTGTATCATGACCAAAAATGAAACCGATACAATTTTTAATTGAGTAATTTACAGATGGCCTAGAGTTTACGGCTCATATTTTATAATTTTATAAGATTACAGCTTTTAAAATGATTACAACTTCTATGAACACAAAATAACCTTCAAATTATTGCCGAGTAGCACAAAAAACAAAAAAAAAAAACAACAGTATAGTCAGAGTTGACAGATCTTCAGATTCTGGGACTGTAACTCGCTCAATGTTACGGCTTATGTCTAATGTACAGACAGTTACCATTACTAAAAAAAATATATTTAAAAACAAAAATTAAGTAGCTTGTAGTTCAGTAATTACTGTTTATATGTAGTTTTCACATAGGTTTTGGCAAAAGTCTCAATTTTTCAAAACACGAAATAAAAACCCGTCTAAAGCAACAAGCGCCCAATGGCTGGCGCTACTGTAGCATTTATCTCTATAATGGACATGTTTTGGAATAGAGTACTAATATCCATATGATCCGGTATAGTATTCGTTAATGACGCTTCATATTGCATTTTTCATTATTGCATCAAAATAATGAAAGACCGTTTGTCCTTAGAAAAAAATGTAATGTATGGAGGACATCAGAGTACAAATGTAGAGAATCTATTCGGCAGTGTAGCTTTGCAGTTACGACATAATTACTGAATCGGGATATTCAAGATCAGCTACCTTGAAGAAAGCGGGAATAAATGCCAAAATCGGTTGTTATCTCTCCAGTTAAGCCATATTGCAAGGTCACAATTCACTTTGTTCAAAATTCAGCATCAAGATGGGCGAAATCAATAATTATACCGTTTAAATAAGTTGATTTTTTAACAGCCACAGCCTTACAAAATACTTTGAACCACCCTCTCAAAATATTTAAAATTTAGTTTAATAGCATCATGGTAAAATACCTCATGAATAAGATATTTCCAAAAGCTGTTGCTTTATGAATTTAATTTTAACAATAAAACAATAATCAAGACGCTGTTTAACGGGATTTCAAAAAGTACCCAGAAAATCATCCCTAAATAAGAGTGAAGGTTCGGCATCTCATAATTATGCCGCTTGCAGTTTCTCAGACACACAAAAATTTTCTTACATAACACATTAAGGTATCTCATAGATTCACCTTCATCCTTATTTTATGGCTTCTACTTCATATGCAGAATTCCAATCTTTGATCTTAGGAATAATCATTAATTCCATTCAGAAATTATGTATGGATATGCATCATCATATGGCTATGCATCATCATAAAGAATCCACACGTGTCTCCAGAAACACGAGTTCTAAATAATAATAAATCTAAAAAAAGTCTGAGATTAAGAATGAAATTTATATAATGAAGCAATATGTATGGATTGATTTTCAGAACTTAATAGCACCTACGCAGCACCAAGTTAACTGGGAAGAACACACACCTTCTTCTCCACACCTTCTAGTAAGAGCATTTTTTTAGATTGACAAGTGTACAAACTTTCACGAGAATTTACAATGTAGCAAGGCTGAAGACAAAAGAAATTTGTTCCAAGCAAAAATAGGGACTCATCCGTTACCAAGATTTAGATATGAACAGAAATCAAAGAGCATTCTAAGTGTAAATAAAAGGTATTTTGTGTTCTTAATGTGTGATCAAAATACGGGTATAGGAAGGAAGTAACTGTTATTCCTTAAGTTACATTTTAACTTACAGCAATAAAAGGATAAACCAATGATTCTGGTGGTTATCGAAAAATTATCAAGTTAGAATATGGCCACTTAAGGTAATATTTAAGTAGCTGCTCTAATCGACAAGGCATGCAAATCAACTTTTTTTCTGGCTCTCAGAGAAAGGAAGATTCAAAATTCACAGGGTAAATACGAACTCTATGTACAAACTTTTAAGGGTGGTAGACGACCTTATTTTGAATATATTTTGCCAATAAACTGGGAATAGCAAATGAATCCTTGATACATAAAAAACTGTCAAACCTCAAGCATACAGCGACTGCCTGAAACTTCCTCAAAATATTGTCTCGTTAATGTATTTCCAGTAAACGGAGAAATTAGAAAATTGTAAGTACAAAAAAAAAGCCAAGATAAATATAAAATGGAAATGTTCTTATCAAATTTCCATTGCTCAAGGTTTTCCTGAATTGTGATTTTTAAACATGAGCCAATTTTCAAGTATGTCCAGATTCTGCCACAATTTTCTCTGCAATGAAAAAGAAGCTATAAATTTTGAATTTTGAGATTGCTGATATTGATGACCACAACGTTTGTAACCCAATAATACATGTTTGTAAAATTACAAATCGTGTTCAAACCGTTGACCATGAGGAGCAAAATGCTTGCCTCACGGTGTCTTGCAATTGAATTTCTGACACGGCCTAAAATCCATGCAGTCTCTTACATGGTCACTTGCAGCCATAATTCGTGCTACTAGCTTCTCTTCCGAATCCACAGGACTATCGTACACTATATTCTTCAGATGTCCCCAGAAGAAAAAATCTATAGGGTTTAGGTCCTGGTCCTCCTCGACTGTTCCTCATCGATCATGGAACGTATCATCTAAGTGATGTCATACAGGTGTACTGAAATGGGCTTGTGCTCCATCGTGTTGGAACAACATGATTCTACGAATAGCCAAGGGATTTCCTCAGGCAACTCCATTGTATGTATGATGTTTGGGAACTTTTTTTATGTATCAAGGATTCATTTCCGACCCCCCGTTTATTGCCGAAACATATTCAAAATAAGGTCCTCTATCACCCCTAAAGGTTCATAAATACTCTGTATATTCGTCTTTAATCAACATAAATGCATTTGAGTTGCTTGTCTGATCTAGGGATGTCAGTCTTCTAAGTTTACTCATATAATGATGTTGATCTCTTCCATAGAAATGAAATTAATAATACCATAAGATATTCTGCGGCAAATATTCGCCTGACCGATAGAATCTGAAGCTCATAAAACGATAGTGATTTGTTTTGTAAAGAAATATAAGAAATTACAAGTATCCCGTCATTCGTTTTTTTCGCTTACAAGATTAAAATATTACAAAGAACTGTAATATAATTTTTTATTGATATTCCTAATTACACTGGGCAACAAAATTTAAGATTTTTCTTGGCACAAAATGAAAGTGGGTGATTTTTGGTAGTATTTTTTCTGCTGATTACGAATATAATTTTTAAATTTCTCTAGCACGCACAGCTTTCTCGTTTTACAATGAAACATTTTTAAATCATTCTGTGTTTGGGGCCTGGTAAATTTCCTTGCGGCCCCAAAATATGGATACTTTAACATTGTAGCCGCTTCTCTTCACACCCCCTTACTTTAACATGTGCATAACTTGGAAACTTGACATGATAGAAAAAATCTAAAAGCAGATTTGGATTCTACCTACAAATTACTACTAAGAACATTATCTGTGGTCTTTGTGCCAAAAAAGTGTGTTCACTAGTGTTATTATTGGTCTTTAATTGCTTACAGCATAAGGTTATAATCATTTAAAGATAATAAGTTTTAATATTTATTTTTCATTTATTCAAACAGGACTTGACCTGGGAACATCTGCCCAATATCACCGACACTCAATATTATTTCTCTGAAGAAGGAAAAAATTTTTTGGAATCTATTCAGTTTTGTGGCAAATATGGAGCTCATTTGGTCAGCATTGAAAGTAAAATGGAGAATCTGGCTATAGCAAATCGCCTTGCTCTTAAAGGTTTGTAAAGCGAAAATTTTTGATGCAGTAACAAATGTTATTGTAAGCTTAATCATTTTATTGAATTCTTTGTTATAGCGGGAGGACATGACAATTCTTATTGGATCAGCGCCACGGATCAGTTTCAAGAGAAGCATTTTGTCTGGATAGGAACAGGCAATCCGCTTAACTACACCGACTGGTGTTACAAGGAACCAAGTGACACAAAAGGTGTCGAAAACTGCGTTCAACTTGTCGGAACAAAACAGTGGTGCTGGAATGATGCCAATTGCCACTGGGGAGGGTACGGCGGTATTCAATTCCGATTTATTTGCGAGAAGATTGACTGCTAAATATTCAAATTCGAAATTTTTTTTAATGGTCAATCATATCAAATGGCAATCCAGAAAATACTAATTGGCTATTAAAACATGGTAACTCATAAATAAGGAGATTTTTCTTAATTTAAAAGAGTTTCTTTTCGTGAATTAATCAGTGTTTAAGCTCAAACTGTTTTATGAAAACGAAGAATTTTGTAAATACTTATTGCACGAGATTTAATAAACTTGAATCTTCGTTTTATATTTAAAATCCCGTACTTGATCTTTTCAAGAGTCTAACATATTTATTAATGCAGCTTATATAGGGTGTAATAGTCAAAGTGTTACAAACTTATACGAGTGATCATAATAAGCATTTTATGTCCTATAAACATAAGTCCGGAAATGCATAACTGATGAGTTACAGAAGCGGACGTGGCTCATTCGCAGTGCTCACCATCGAACCCTGCTACCCACTCCACCTGTGAACGATCGGCCTCGGTGGCTCAGCGGTTGCGTGGTCGCCTCTGATGCCCGAGTACGCGGGTTCGATCCCGGCCGAGGACGACGAGGATTTTTCAGGGGGAAATCCTGAGATCACGCACTTCCTTCGGAAGGGAAGTAAAGCTGTTGGTCCCGTGTAGTCGTTTGCCGGCTGCACGTTAAAGAACCCTTGCGAGGCAAAATTTGCGGCCCCTATAACGCCGTCCTGAAATGACCATAGCAGTTGAAAAGGACGTTAATACCAAACAAACCAACCAACCACCTGTGAACGAATGGTCTCAACCAACGTGCGCAATCGTGTACTTTAATTTGGACGATGTATCTCTGGACAACCGTTGTTGTTTTATCCAATCAGAAACAAAAAGATGGTTTAATTTGGTTTATTAAGTACCGAAAGGTGCTTTATGCTATCAGTGTGGGGAAACGTGTCTGTCCGTCTGTCTGTCTGTCCGTCTGTCTGTCTGTCTGTCTGTAACTCAAACTCCTCCGAGGTTATGAAAGATTTTCAAAATCTGTTTTCGTCAGTCGATGAATATGGTTCATGGCACGAACCAGTTACAAATATTATCTAAATCGGTTCATTGGCACGTGCACAAATGGTACCTCTATTTTCCCGCCCAGCAATTTTCAATGGGAAGAAATATTGAGTATTATATCAAACAAATCGTAATGACGAGATAGATGCGGTTATTCATTACTATTTTCGTCAGTCGATGAATTTGGTACATGCCATGAAAAAATCATAAATTTTATCTAAATCGGTTCATTAGCACGTCCACAAATGGTACCATCACGACCCCACCTAGCAATTTTCAATGGACAGATATATTAAGTAATATGTCAAACAAATCTTAATGACGAGATACAAGCGAATATAAATTACTATTTCTGCCAATAAATATGGTTCAGGAAATGAACCATTTTGAAAATTGTTGCAATCGAAACATTGGCACGTGCACTAATGGTACCTTTATGACACCTTCAAAAATTTTCAATGATAAGATATGGCATGTAATATATCAAACGACTTAGAATGATGTGTCATGAATGATTATAACGTAAAATTCATGATAATCCAAATTGGTTTCA
>JAHWFO010006271.1:2327108-2352804 GCA_023313115.1 Rhysida immarginata
AATGATGTGTCATGAATGAATATGACGTAAAATTAATGATAGTCCAAATTGGTTTCAAGGAACCTGGTTTAGTGGAACCATTATGGTTCATTGGACCTTTCACTGCTAAAATATGGCATGTAATATATCAAACAACTTGGAATGATGTGTCAAGAATGAATGTAACGTAAAATTAATGATAGTTGAAATTTTTTCAAAGGTACGGGGTTTAATGGTATCATAATGGTCCATTAGAAACTTCCAATGTTAACATAGGACGGTTTAAAAATATAGTTCCGCGAATGGTTTAGTTTAACCTTTCGGTACTTGGTTATGTCATTCCTTAATGGTTTATTTGGTATTAAAGTCCTTATCAACTGCTATGACCATTTCAGGACGGCGTTATAGGGGCCGCAAATTTTGCCTCGCAAGGGTTCTTTAACGTGCAGCCGGCAAACGACTACACGGGACCAACGGCTTTACTTCCCTTCCGAAGGAAGTACATGATCTCAAGATTTTTCCCCTAAAAAAATCCTCGTCGTCCTCGGCCGGGATCGAACCCGCGTCCTCGGGCATCAGAGCAACACCACCTAGACAGAAGGCCTGCGCACAGAAATGTCATACATTGTTACATCACACTAAAGCGGCTATTGTTAATCGTATTTCTACCAATAATAAACCATAAATTTGGCCCTTTGATGTTGATGTAACAATGTATACAGTTTCTGTGCGCAGCCCTTCTGTCTAGGTGGTGTTGATCAGAGGCGATCACGCAACCACTGAACCACCGAGGCTGATACAAAGAGATGGAGGAGCTTATAAAACTCTAAGATGCGAATTAAATTTTTTAACATGGCTAAAAAATATATAACTATTCAAAAATATATAAAAATATCTATTTTTTTTTAATTATGTATTTATTTAAAATTTCAAGATGTGAATTATTTCTTTTATCTTTACAATTGAGTCAGATCAGGAAATGAAATATGCAAATAATATTTTTATATTTTATGGTTGGATAAAACAACAGCGGTTGCAGTTCTCATGTACAATTACGCGTCCGGGACTATCTTGGCGAAACATTTGGTGAACGATGGACTGGGCGAGGGGGTCCTGTGGTATGGCCACCTGGTCACCGGATTTAAACCAACTGGAGTTTTTTTGGTGGGGAAATTTAAAGAGCATCGTTTATGAAAACCCGGTGGAGTCCGAAGCTCTTGTAGCACGGTTGGTGGCAGCCGCTGAAGACATAAAAGACACTCCAGTGCTACTTAACAACTTACATCGCAGTTGCCAAACTTGCATTGAGGTTGGAGGCCATCCGTTTGAACAGCTATTGTAACTGCAGTGAAGGCTGCATGTGTTCACTTTTGTAATTCATCAGTTATGCATTTCCGGACTAATGTTTATAGGACATAAAATGCTTATTATGATGACTTGTATAAGTACTATGAGTTAGTAACACTTTGACTGTTACACCCTGTATAACTGCTTTAAACAATTATATAAACAGTAAACAATAAAACTATTTTATACGATTCACGTTTTACTTAAATGAACATGCGATTTAAAACATAATTTCCTTAATTTAATGTAAAAAATTATATAGAATTATAAAGAAAATTAATAATAAATAATAATGATGATGAAAAGTCGGTTTTGCCCACAATTTTAGATTAGATGATATCCAAATTTTGAGATCTAGATGTCCAATTGATGTCCAAATTTATGGGAGCTTTTCTGATGAATTTCCACTGAAGCATCGTGATGAACTAATTTTTTTAGAACAAGATTTTTAAGTTAAATTTTAGAATTAGCAATTTTTTACTGATGATGGCGTTGAAATATAAATAACATGGAAGTTTTTTTTTCACAAATTTACAAATAACATTTTCAGGGGGAAGCCTTCCCCTATCTTCAGTTTTTAAACAATAATAAAAACAATAAACAGTTTGAAATAATTTAAATTAACAACTAGATGGAACCCGCCAAAATTTCACGGTAAACAACTGTTCATCTTATTATTAATCTTCATCCATGTAATTAAAAAATAAATAAATAAAAAATCGTCAGAGCAACAAAGAGAATAATAGAGCAGCTTAAAGCAGAGAACGTTGCATATTTTCATGACAGTTAAAGGAATACCTTCTACTACTTCTGTGCAGAAGCCAATTTTTGCAGATGTACGTGAAGACAGTTTTTATCATAGCACTACGCATGCGCTTAAAGCAATTTTTGATTGTACATTACTGCTAATTAATGGTAATTATGGACACAAAAATTAACTTGGACATATATGATGTTTTAAATGTGATGAGTTAAATCACAGATGATTTTTTTTCAATATGTATTTTGCAAGAAGCTCCGCAATAACCTGACTATGTGCTCCATTGTTATTTTGAATAAATTTAAAAAATAACTATTAAATTAATAGGATACAATTATTTTTTAAATTTATTCACAAATAGCAATTAAAATGAATTTTTTTTTTTTTTTTTTGTAAATTTTTGTAAAAGGCTCTAGGTAAAGCATTTTATGCGTTTCTTTTATAGATGCACGAAGTAAAGCTTATGTCACAAAGTTTCGAATTAGCTGTGGACTTCCATTTGTCACGACGACAAGTTTGTAGGCAAATCCTTCTTTTTTCTTCAGCTTTTGGAAAAATAAAAAGTCTAAACAGTTGAACCGTTTGAACAGTTTGGTGGTGCACAACCACCATTGTCTTTAGATAGTAGAGAATAATAACCACCCATATTAAAAAATTAAAAAAATGAACTTCAGACGACAAGACGATCATAATGCACTGCGCCTTTGACCAAAAATGTCGGAATGTGTATACCTTCTACATAGTGCCTTAAGCCGCATTCACATATACGCGAGAAAGACCTGGAAAATTCACGCTAGATACGGCTCTCGCAAGGCCATTCACGCCAGATACGGCTCTCGCAAGGCCATTCACATATATACTGTACGCTAAGGTCATTTCTCGCGCGAGCGGACACAACTGGCGCGAGAAAAAGTGTTGCCAGAGTTTTCTGTTTGAAAAGTGTAGCTCTTGCGCGCTAGAGCGAGAAAGTGCCCAGATCCAGCTAATCCGATCAGAAAACTCCGCTCTTCTGATTGGCTGCCTGTTGCAGCAAGGCATAGGCAACATCTAGGCAAACAGCTAACCAGATCAAAAAAGCCAAAAACCAAATAAATATAAAAAGCGAAAATAATTTAACAGGTTTAAAGTTGTAGTCCAAATATAACTCTTTATAAAATTCTTAACCAAAAATATTTAATACATGTAATTAAAACTTTATCATAATAAATTTTTTTGAAAAGGACTATAGCAAAAATACACATTTACAAAAAAATTTCTATATATAAAACTACAATTCAATAATGACAATCACTTAAAAAAAAAAACAATTCCTATGAGTTAGTTAAAAGTCCAAAAATTCAAAATTTAGAAAGTTTTTTTAATTTTAATTCTGTATTTTTAATACAGTTCTTTAAAAAAAATTTAATAACTAAATATTTGTGATAGGAATTCATAAAGAGATATATTTTGAAAAAGTGAATTTTATACACTTCAAATATTTTCATTTTATGTATTTATTTCCTTTTAGGCTATTTTGAACTGGTTGAAGTTCATAAGTTATAATTGTAATTAGTTAATATTCACTAAACGTTTAACTTCAAATATTAAATATTAAATACAAAGTATTCAAAGAGGGAGGGGGGATTAAAATTGCCATTTCAGCGCACATATTTTGTGAATGATCCTTCAATATAAACGGTGTTTTAAGCAATTCTCTAGGTTTTTAATATTTTTTTATAAATACTAGTTCATTACCGTTTAAAACATAAACATAAATTCCTTGTTTATTTGAATCACCCACCATCACTCGTTAAGAAATTATTATTACCGAAAAGACTAATTAAAAATTAAATACTATGATTCTCCGATAACTTATGACCCCTTTATTTATTATAATTTATTATTATTATTATTATTATTTGGCAAACAGGTATTACTTATTTGACTTTTTATTTTTTTTAATCTTATTAGTTTAGTATTGCCATCATTTCGAAATAATGAGCGCATATTATTAAATTAAACGAGTGCGTTGAGTCGGAGAGCTACGAAGTTATTTTTTTTACTTTCTTATACGAAAAATTTCGACCTCCAGATTTTCACTGATCTTCACGTTTAGGGTCCCTAGATTACGAAAAAGTGATTTCTGGAAAATGTATGTGTGTGTGTCTGTGTGTGTGTGTATGCGGATGTGTGTGTATCAGTCTGTGTGTGTTTGTCCACGATAGCGTCCAAACGGCTAAAGCTATTGAGACCAAACTTTAAACTTAAGATTATAATCTTCCTCTGGAGGTCTGATTAGTTATCCAGTGGAATCGGTGAACCGGAAGTATCAGTTTACTCCAGCGCCAAAATATAAATTTTGAAATATCTCTTTAAACATTGCGTTTATGAAAAATTGTTTCAATTTCAATTATAAACAACTTTTGTTAAGAAAATTTTTCAAAATTCCAACCGGAAGTACTAGTTTTACTCTTGTCAAAATCCAGTTTTTGGCTGATTCAGGCGAAATGAGACGGTATAGGAAAATTTGTGAAGTATACAAAAGTGTTTAGAAGCTAATTTTAAACAACCTTTGTTAAGAAAACTTTTCAAAATTCCAACCGGAAGTACCAATTTTACAATTTTCAAAATCCAGTTTTTTGCGAAATACGATGGTATAGGCAAATTTGGAATCTATACCAAAGTGTTTAGAAGCTAATTTGAAGTAACTTTTATTCACAAACTTTTTTAAAAATTCTGTCGGAAGTAGATTTTTTAGACAGTTGTTTAATTTTTTCTGAATTTTAAGAAAATCGGGTGGTGACCACAACTCATTTTTATGATAATGGGGTTCGTTTTATGATAATCTCCTTCAAAAATCCAAGGCCTAGGTCTTTTAATCTCCTTCAGAAATTCAAAATTACAAACGGCCTAGGTCTTTTAATGTTTAAGCCTACGTACCAGAGTATGAAAATCTTCAAAAATCCTTCTTCGCCAATTTGGATGAACCCATCATCGTTTGACGGGCTTCCTCTGAAGCTTTTTCAGCATCAGAAGCATTTTCAAGTGCAGCAGCAGCCTCCTTTTTCTTTGTCGTGTAATCTCTCGCGCCATTGAGTTAGAAAAGAAATGAGTTATGTGCACGGGGCATGCGGTTCTCGCTGAATTGAGCATAATCATAGAAAGGAAAGTAGAGAAAATCTGTAGTTTTCTGTGATCCACCTCATGATTGCGCCACTGCTGTTTTGGCTCTAAGTTTATTTTTCTGTTAACCAGGCACGTAGCCAGGGGGTGGTCGTACAGGCCTGTCGACCACCCCAAAAATCCAAGTGGTCCATATATAATATGGTCCATATTATTTCTTTAGATATAAAAACAAAATAAAAGTTTTTTTTACGCGTTCCAGTGAATAAAAATCAGAAACAGTTAAAAAATTTGTTCCCAATCTCATATTCGGCGGTCGACTGGCGTAGCCTCGGGCATAAAAACCTATAGATACCAAAGTCTATAGATAAGCCATCCTTCATACCATGGGTTTCAATCGTTCTTTAAAACGCTAAAACGTAAGAAGATAGGTTCAAGGTTTTAGTTCACTAGACCGCTGGACGATCACTGAGCTTCTAGCGACCAACACAACACACGGCGATTCCAACGGAGATAATACCAGTTAAGTACCTACCTTACCTCTATCTCTCTAATGATGAGGGTGTACATGTTACAATACAACTAACTCTTTTGCTGTGCATGAACTGTGGCTGACAAACTGTGTGTGTATGTGTGACTAGTGTTGGGTCGTGTTCAGACAGTGTACGCACTAAACTTAACTTGCCGGGAAGAAAAGAAGATGAAGTTCGTAAAAGAAAAGGAGGAAGTGAACACTTTTCGCAAAACAATGTAAATTTATTTTTAAAAAATCAGCTAGAATGCAAATTGAATTAGCTGAAGATATTTAAGTTACGAAGTGCGTTCAAGTTCTAAGGTCTCCTAATTTATTTTTGAAAAACTACTGACCATAGAAAGCTGAAACTCCCGTGATTTGTCCAGATAGTCAACCTTTACCCGTAGACATTTTTCACAATGCTGACTCCATGATTAGTAGGCCGCCGCAAATGCTTCTTTAGGAACCAGTTTTGTCTACTGGAAAATCGCTTATGCAAGAACGGAATAAAGCTTCTGCTCATCAAGCGACTTTTCAGCAGGCAAAACAGACCAGTATAGAAGTGTTTGCAGCGGCGATGCAATCGTGGCGTCAGCGTTGTGAAAAATGTGTACTACTAGAGGTTGACTATGTGGACAAATGATGGGAGTTTCAGCTTTCTAGGGTCAATAGTTTTTCAAAAATAAATTAGGAGAACTTAGAACTTGAACCAGTAGGGTAGATGTACCAGTAGTTGACAGTGTACCAGTAATTGACAATCCACGATTTAAAGGCTTTTAATAAAGTAACAAGGCAAGAAAAGGGACTGGGGTTGCCACCTCTTATTAAACAACGTATTAGGCTTCCCAGAAAAGCAAAAAACTAGGAACTTTGCTCTCTATTATGGCCGCAAACACGTGTCGATTGTTCAATGCCTTATCGAGTTGGAAAAACCTTGTAATGAACCATTACGCGAGGGTTTGAGTAGTTGAATTTATTTCATGAATATTATACAATATTTGTTATTAATTTTACGTGAATCTTTTTTGTGTGATCAGTGGACAATACTTCTAGTAGTAACAGAATTTCTGATGAGTAATTTGTTAACTGTTTTAATCCACCGTCAATTACTAGAACCCAGATATGTAGTGTCACTAGTAATTGACATAACCTAAAAATTATTGATAATTTCTGTGTTTAAAAAAAAACGAACACAAAATATACTAATGTGGTTTAGAATGTAGGGTAATAATAAGGAAACATGATGGTTTTAAGTGTAACTTCTGAATTTCCAGTATTTGACCTAACTGTGTCAATTATAAGAACTTGACTGTCAATTTCTAGATCACCCACTTTGACATAAATCTTCTAGGCCCTATTCGCCGATTCTTTTTGTTGATCCTGAATCTTGTCACAGAGACGATCAACAGATAGCCCAGGACAAGTTATCTTCCAAGAAGAAAACTATTACTGTTTACTATGATAAGACGTAGCATAGGATGAATTGGATGAATATTTCAAAGTAGGAGAACAGTTGACAAAAATCAAGTTTTTCTATGAACAATTTGTTGGCCAAGATCTGATAATACTGCACTACTGGAAAACACGTTCATTTTCTATGGTCCTTGCACTCTACATGGGAATAGACTGATTTTATTTATTTATTTCAAAGGGGAAAAAATAAATGATCAATATGAACAACTTAAGTTTTAAAAAGCACAATTAATGTTAAATACTTTACACATTCTTAAAAATGCTTGATTTCTTCAGCTACTTTTGAATGTTATCAATTTTTTTGTAAAGATATATAAGAAAAATGTGTAATTAAAATATTGTCAATTACTGGTGAAACTGCGTGTCAACTTCTCGTGCATTAACTGTCAACTACTGGCGATTCATGGATTAGTTAGGAAAAAATTTAATAACTTAATAGCTTTTGAAGATATAATAATTGTCTAGAGATTGGCGCATTCTCCATTCTATTTACAATTTAATGGTATAATTAGAAAAGTTTCAAATTACAATTTGATTTACTTACACAATTTTTTTCACAGTAATGTCTTAAACTGTCAATTACTGGTACATCTACCCTAGTTCAGTTGAATCTGAAGTTTTGTAGGACAAGGTGGTCATCAAGGATGATGCCTACAATCATTTTTACAATAGCCTCTTGTACATTGTTAAATGTTTTGAATACATTGCATTTGGATTTCATACAGATCATTTTTCTGAAGATTTTTTTAACAGGATGGGATCCAGCATCCAAATCTAAAGCGAGTTCATTATTATCAGCTGTAACATCTTTTGATTTCATTATTACTTTTTTAACAGCTTATCGTATATTATCTCATTTAAATGGGGTGACCCTTAAATTATAAAGCAGCGATTTAGAAATTTTAAGTGCATATGATGAAATCAACAACATACATGTATTTTATTCCTCCATCAGGAAGAATTCCGAGAAAGAGTTCGAAAAGATAATGAAAGTGGCATTAGACATTTGCAGGCAGCTAGAAATAGAGGTTCAGTTACCTCGGATAGCTAAAAGACAAATACATAGAACTAAATAACAATACGAAAATCAAAATAAACTCTTTAACCACACCTAAATGGGAAATGAAAAGATACGACCTGTCTTTACAGAACATCCAGAATTACTTCCGGGTGAAATTGATAGATGGGTTTTCAAGTGGAAAAATGAATTGGTAACAAATAAAGTTGTTCCTCAAACTTGTCCAGACACTCTAAAATTAATTGATGAAAAGTATTTTTCTAACTTATGTAAGATTTTTTTGTATCTCTGTACTCTCCCTGCCACATCAAGTGTCTGTGAAAGGTCTTTTAGTGCTTTAAGGCGAATGCACTCGTATTTAAGAGCCACCGTGTCATCAAACAGATTAACAGAATTAGCGTTACCGCATATACATTATGATTTCTGTTTTGATATGGATAATGTAATTAGTACTTTCGCTTCCATGTATCCTAGAAAATGCAGTTTGAAAGTTTGTTGTTACAATAAATCAAATTTGTAAAATATCCTAATAAATTTTTGTTGTTGTTTTTTATCGATTTATTTCATTGTATGAGGTCCATGTTTTAAAAATTTGACCCCCCCCTCCCCACCCCACTTCAATGGCTACGTGCCTGTGTTAACTCTTATTTACAAAGTGATAAAATCTAAAATGAATGACATCACATCAAATATAAAATTTCAATTGTATATTTATTAAACTTTATTGCCTGCAATTATTAATAAATTTAAAAAAGAATTATACTCTTTAAAAGAAAAGTTCAAGTATAATCAGAGAAATAACAGTTCAAATACTAAGAGAGCAATTTGGCAAATTTTTTATTTGTTTTACTTTTCACTGCATTACAAACATCTCTTCTCAGTTCTCTAGCCAGAAAATAAAAAACGATACTGGATATAATACAAAATACAGTCGCTAAACTCTTAATTCCCGTTGCCTCTCCTTACAGGACGTTCTTCATAGAACTTCCATAACAAAAATGAAAGGAAGAAATTCGAGTTCCTTTCTCCTGTGGAAAATCAATTCCCTATGACATTAACCTTCGCAAAAGCCCCATTCTTTAATAACCTTTCCCCCACTCCCCTCTCCCTCCAATAATTCCCTAATTTATCGCGGACCTTTCTACAGTTTCTTGCAGTGTCTTTGGCTTTTCCTCCCTACATTTTTCTTCCCTCTCCCTCTATTTTTTCTGTATATAAGACGTCTTCTAAGCCCCTATTATCACTTTCACTCTATCCAAAAAGTCAGGCTTTTTTTTTAGTCTTACCACGCTGTGTTCATTACTTTTTAATAAATTATTTATAAGGTTTTGTGTACCATAATCATGATTATGCATCTATTTGATTTTCTTTATTCAATTTATTTTTTAAATATACTTAATTTCATGATTTCAATTTATTTAACTATATAACAAAGAAAAATCAAACAATATTAGTTCTACAATATCTTTTAAATCAAATCAAATAAACAACCCAAACTGCTGTGATTAATTTTTATTTAGAACCAAAATTGCAGCAGCGTCACAGTTTCACAAAACTGCCACGGTGACAATATGGAGTGGCTGCACACATTCATGTTCGGATGCAAGTTTTTTTTACAAATATCTCAACAAAAATTGTAAACTAAATTTATTAGAGTACTTTTAAATCTAATAAAGAAATGTATACTACAATTGGTTTCAGATAAGCATTAAAACTTCAGTAATAAAAATATATTTTCTTCTATGCCAATGTATAACCGTAAGCAAGTTTTTCTACTTCCCTTTCTATGATTATGCCTTGAGCATCATCCGAGGCCAACGAGAGAGACAGACCCTGAAACTCAAAAGTTACCTGTCCATTTTAATCCAAGCAACAATGCATCCTTCATTGCTCCCAACTTGAATTTTAATAATCTGTATTTTTACGTTTGTTGGAAAAATGAAGGTTACATTGTTGCTCGGATGATGGTCAGATGACTTTTGAGTTTCAGGGCCTGTCTCTCTCGTAGGCCTTCGGCCAATACCTCCTAGACAGAATGCCTGAAAACGGAAATGTCATACATTGTTACATCTCAGTCGACCATTGTTAATCCTATTTCTACTTATAATAAGCCCTAAATTTGGTCGACTAATGATGATGTAACAATGTATGACATTTCCGTTATCAGGCCTTCTGTCTAGGAGGTGTTGCCTCGGCACCACCCGAGGCGAACAAAAAAGACACCTGATCAAGATAGGTCTAGCAACAATCCAACATTCATTGCTTCCAACAAAAAAAAACAAAAAAAAACACTGATTGTTAAAATGCAAGATGGAAACAATGAAGGTTACATTGTTGCTAGATCTATCTTGATCAGGTGACTTTTCAGTGCCGGAATCGGTCTTTCTCGTTAGCCTCGGACACCATCCAGAGACAAGTGAAAGAAAGAGACTGGCAGTGCCCTATTCATTTTGCTGAGCGCCACTGGTGCCACCGGAAGTGCAGCAATCGGCTTGTTGCTGCT
The DNA here is from genome assembly GCA_023313115.1 of Rhysida immarginata. Classification (NCBI taxonomy): domain Eukaryota; kingdom Metazoa; phylum Arthropoda; class Chilopoda; order Scolopendromorpha; family Scolopendridae; genus Rhysida; species Rhysida immarginata. The sequence continues at coordinate 2,337,805 of JAHWFO010006271.1, forward strand.
GGCAAAAACCTCAGGCGGCGTATGTTCTCAATGTAAGTTCTCAAGGAAATTGCAATGGTGCAAAGAGCGACGACATTGGACTCTGTATCAATGGCGAATGGTTGAATGGAGTGATGAGTCCCGTTACACCATCTGGCAATCGGATGGACGGGTTTGGGTATGGCGAACGCTAAATGCCAAGCTGTGTTGTGCCCACGGTTGTGAAGTTCGGCGGAAGATCGGTGATAGTGTGGGGGTGCTTTTCATGGTATGGGTTGGGTGCAATTGTTTCTGTGGACGGACATCTAAATGCAGAGCGTTACCAAGATATTCTGGACAACGCAGCACTCCCATCTCTCTGGCAGCACTTTGGCAATGGCCCTCTTCTCTTTCAGCACGATAACGCATCTTGCCATAAAGCAAAGGCTGTAGACACATGGTTTGATGGATAGGGGATTCGAGAACTTGACTGGTCTAAACAGAATCCCGATCTGAACCCCATCGAATATCTGTGAGACATGTTGGAACGTCGATTGCGCGCATGTGCGGTAGGCCCGAAATCCGTGACCGAACTGTCCAAGACCCTTATGGCATAATGGCGAAAATTGCCTGTCGAAACGTATCAAAAACTTGTGGACAGTATGACAGTATGCCCCAGAGAGTAGAAGCTGTGATAGCAGCAAAAGGTGGACCAACAAGATACTGAAATATGCATATTTTTGAGTGTTTCTATTAAAGCGATGGTGTCCTAGGACTTTTGATAGGGTAGTGTAGGTACAATCTTAAAGAGATTGTGCATCTGTTGATATGTGTGGTTTTGCTGTATCTGTAATAGTTTTTGCACATTCCATTGAAAAAACTCCGGAGGGAATTATGAATAAATCTGTATTTCCAAATTTTCTTTTGAAATGGTAAATATAAGCGTTGGAAATAAGCGCACACAGCGAGTGAAGTAAAACATTTCCCGGAAACCGATTATTTTAGAAATTGGCATCACGATTTTCATATTCTGTTTACATGGTAAACTGATTTCATCTTGACTACATTTATTGAGCACAACAGTTACAGGGATAATACAATATATCACTATAAAAGTATGCACTGCACATATGTTATGCTTTTCGGAAGTTTCAATCGATTTTAAAGGAAAAAACAATCTAGATTTAACATGATTATTCCATCATTGTAAAATCAATAATACGTCGCAATAGATTTAAATCATTAAATAATTATATGAGATAATGTCAGCCTTTCGAAATTCGTTAATCAATCAAGTTATTATTATCTGAATATCATAACGATAAAAATGATACCGTAGTGTGTATTCTGGCAAAATGTAAACAGTTAATCAAACAAACGGAAGGCAAAGTATTTAATTTCACAGAACTAGCAGCCTAATCGGCATTTAGGGATTGCAGGACTAAAGTAATTTTAAAATACAATTCCGTTATGAAAATGCCGTTAAAGGGTGTAGTAAAGTTCCTTCTTTCAGATACGGACTTTTGCTCTTAAAAGTGCATATATTATTAAATATTTTAATGGCACAAAATTATATATAGGAATAGAATAAAATGAGTTCACTTTTTATATTAATATAATCTTCATGATATGTTATCATATGATATGAGAAATGTAAACAATAATTATCGTTGGGAGTGCGTTCTTTTGTAATCAGTGTCAAGGTCTGCTTGACCATAAACATGCATTTGTACCAAGTAATTAGAAATCTTATCTTTTTTAAAGCCTATCATTAAAGCCTATCATTAAAGCCTATCATTATTTAGTTGTTATAGTAGAAGAGACCGAGACAGGTTTACACACTTTTTTTATTATCGTTTTTTTTTTTTTTTTTTTTAGTAATACATCTATTTCACTCAATTTTCCTATCCATTCATTAGTTGAGCTTTAAGCTACTGTATGATGCCCTTAATTTACCTTACATTTATATTATTTTTAAATTAAACATATTTTTTGACGTAATCTCACCTGTGTAAAATTATAATGAAATATAAGGTTTGTTGGAAATAAGGTTTATTACGTTCTTTAATTCAGTAAGTACAAATGAGTCAGGATACGCACATTTCCAATTTAGGATACAAATACAAATATTACCAAATAAAAATTTACAGGATACAATATACAGGATGAATACAAAAGTCTGAACCCCCCTTTTATTTTTTGAACCGAAGCAGATATGTCAATTTTGATGAATCCAATGAATAGGAAGTTGTGGGTAGCCTATCCCATGGTGCACTTTTCATCATCCCAAATATGCAAATTAGGACAAACTCAAAATTTATCTCAAAAACCGTAAGGGATAGAGAAAAAAACCCAATTGCAAACTTGTTCAGCATAAAAAAACAAACAAAACAAAAAAAATCATCCAAATCGAACCAACCAATCACCACAATCACGTGGTGAACTGTTTGTAGCTTACAAACAGTCACACTGCACAAGGAAAATTGAAGGTTGATTTTTTTCTCCATGTAAAGCAGGCAAATCAAAAAATTAACATAAATTACCATACTCACATTCACTTTCATGCAAAAAAGCAAATAAAAGGCATGTTTCAGCACACAGAAGACAGAACAATTCCAAAATTACGAACAGTTCACCACGTGATTGGTTGGTCCGAATTGGACGATTTTTTTTTTTGTTGTTGTTTTGTTTGTTTTTTATGCTGAACAAGTTTGCGATTGGATTTTTTTCTCTTTCCCTTACGGTTTTTGAGATAAATTTTGAATGTGTCCTAATTTGCATATTTGGGATGATGAAAACTGCACCATGGGATAGGCCACCCACAACTTCCTATTCATTGGATTCATCAAAATTGACATATCTGCTTCGGTTCAAAAAATAAAAGGGGGGGGGGGGGGGTCAGACTTTTGTATTCACCCTGTTGCAATGCAGTGATCATGTACATACCTATTCCACTCTGTGCATTGTTGCCATTGTTCTCCAGGTTTTGACTTTTCATATGGCCTCAAACAGTGTGTAAATCTGCCCTATGTTTCATGTATAAACTTGACCCATCGCCATGTTTTCTTTACAACTAATCTTCTAAGTTTTGTTCATAAGGTTAACAATCAATTCAATAACGTAATAATTGCAAAAGAACAGTCTAACAGGATAAGCAATAATGAATTATGATGATCTAACAGTACAAATGCTATAATGCCAATACTGTACATTACTGCGAAAATTTACATACCAGAAGAAAAATTCAGAAAAGGTTGTTTTTTTCACTGTTCTCACACGCGACTCACTCCAGACCATTTTGAGGGTACATGGCGGTTGTAACGTTTCTCCTGACTCGATGGTGGTGCGCTCCGACCAACGGTAAGTGAATTATAGGGAATGTGTAAACCTACCTCTATACCAAACCTACCCGGTCTCCCCTACATTAAATATTCTTGTGACTCGAACATAGTTCATCGAATATACAAAAAAGTGATTTTCGCTATATTAACCAAAAACATGAATGCACAAGTAATAATTTTTCGATTGAAAAATGGAAGGAAAAATTCTGCGACATGGATTCGAACCGGGAACCTCAACTGTCATGGTCGACGCTTCTACCAAGATGAATATATAAAATAAAATTCTATTATTCTTTAGTATTTTTTTCAAAAGTAGAACTTATCCTCTTAAAAATCATTTTTTATAATATTTACGTTTATAAGGTCCGTGCTTTAATGTACAAAAAATAAAGTTTTCAATTTTTCTTGAAAAACTCCCTAGCACTTGCTTATTAAGAGTTTAATTTAAAAAACGAGAACAAAAAATTAAGATAACTTTCAAAAGTCAAGGAGCTAAGTTAACCACGTGCGATTGCCAATTGATACTTTTCTTCGCTCAATTATCGAAAATATAAAAGAATTGAAGTAAAATGAAAAAATAAATAATGGCTGAAGCTACAAAAAATGAGGCCAGCAAAGAAAGCCTTCATCTAAAGAGCAATTATCATAGACGAATTAGACTAGTTAAACTATTAAACAATCTTTAAAGTTGCATAATAAAAATCAAAAGTGGAAAAATGCATTAAACAAGTTCGTTTAAGGAACGGTCACTCACACGAATCATTTAACCAGTAAATTTTCTCAAAACTAGTGTAACCTAAAAAAGCATTAAAATGAAGAGTGAAATAAAAAATTATAATATCATTACTACATTTTAGATCTCTTTTTATCCACATTTCCATTCTTGCCGATTTATAGCGACATATATTTATTACACAGGGGAAATCCAGTCTTTTAACTTCTGAAAAATATGATCAATTTGAATTTCAAGTTTTCCCAAGAAACAATATTATCAGCTTTAAATGCATGGAAAACTGTCGGACTGATGATATTTTGAAGTGTACGATGAAGATAGCCGTTTTGGAAACGAGAACGTTACATTAAAGAAATTATTCTTATTCCTCACTTTGAATGATACTTTTAAGTAGAGCCTAAGATTTTTGACGGGTAATAAAAGCACACGGGTACATAAGGATCCGTGTTCTTAATACACGTGTAAATATGAATGACGGTACCGTGTATTTTTATACACGTGTCCGTTCAAGACATTCAAGCTAAAATCACTTTGCAAACGATATGTTTGTTTTCTGAAAAAAGGAGTCTAATAAAACTATAAACTTTTATATAAAAAAGTATTTATTTTTTTTAACAGTTATCCTGTAAATTATTTTCTGTTTTAAGTTAACTTTGTGCATTAAAACATTGAATGAACTGTAGAAATTTTCATATAGGTTCATTTACTTATCGCAGTCAATCCTAGGTCTTTTTTATGAAACTCAATAATTTCTTCCCTCTTTTGAATGCTATAATGGCATTCTGTTAAATAATTTTTAAATGAAACCATGCACTTATAATATGAGATGTATTCTGTTTTTTCTACTTACTGAGCAGTGATAAAATTTTGTGAATTGGCATTCAATTTCTTCAGTTCTTAATGAAAGTGTGTGATATATGATCACCAATTGGTTAGTACAAAACACCCCACTGAGCTTAAATAGTTTATTCCTCTTATGCAAATATAAATTTACAAAATTCTACATGAGATCATGGTAGAATTTTAAGTATATTTATCAATGAAGTGAACCAAATTATTTTATAACTTATGATTTTAGAAAATAAGACATATTACTGTGATGAATCGATTGTTATAATTAGCAATTGTACATAGTGTAAGTGTAATGTTTTTTTTCTTGAATATTATTTTTTATTGTGTTTTTCTTTCTGATATATGATTCAACAATTTAAACGCTTGAGTATCCGTGAAATACAGGGGGACCCGTGTACACGTGTAGCTACACGGTACACTGATAAACGGGTACACTGGTATCCGTGATGTTGTAAATACACGGGTCAATACACGGATGTATTAAATACACGTGTACGCGTGTATTTTGGTACACGTGAAATAGGGAGCTCTACTTTTAAGCAATTATCATGTCAGCAAATAAAACTTCAATATTTAAGATTATCCATTCAGTGTGTCAGAGCATTACTAATTAATTATCACTGCTTCATACTAAGAATATTATTAGTATAATGAGTCTGAGGAGGCTTCATAAATAAGAATACAACCCCTGAGAAAAAAGTTTGGAATTTATCAGAATAACCCCTGCACAGCTAAACTTTCTATTTATCAGGAAAGAAACACTTAATTGCTGGGCAAAAAATACAAATTTATTTCTCATACGAAAAATACAAATTAATTCTCGTAAATATCACTCTTATTCAAAGTGATGTAGGTAAAAGAAACTGACATACCGGGTTATTCAGTCAATTTCTGACCATTTCACTCGAATGACGTGCATTAGGGATAAACAATTGAAAGAATATGAGCGCCACATCGAATTTCTAAATAGTTGGAGTTTGTATTGTTGCAACGGCGCTGCATGAAAATCGTATTGTTGAAAAATGGCGCCCACTTTATCAACAGAGCAGAAATGCAAGGTTGTCGAATGGTATTTCGAGACAAAATCACCTGTAACCGTGCAAAGAAAGTTCCGGAAGGAGTATAAGTGTCGAGACGCACAAGGCAGGCAAGCAATCATGGATTTTGTCAAGCAATTTCGTGCCACTGGATGTGTTAAAGGAAAGTAAAAAGGCGGGAGCGAAGCTCGTGTTCGAACGGCCGAAATCGTCGAAAATGTTCGCACAAGGTTGGTCGATTCCCCTACCAAAAAATCTGTTCGCCACCTATCCATAGAAGAAGGGCTGTCGTATACCACGACGTGGCGAATTTTCAGAAAGGATTTACACCTGTTCCCGTATAAGATCCATGTTTATCAGGAGTTAACAGACACTGGAAGACAGAAGCGACAACAATTCGCGATGGAGTTTGGAGCAGAAATGGAAGCCAATCAGGACATTGTGGACAACCTGTGGGTGTCAGATGAGGCCTACTTCCATCTGTCAGGTGACGTTAATAAACACAACGTTCGTTTTTGGGGTTCCCAACACCCTCATGAGATCCATAAGTCACCTCTTCATCCACGAAAGGTTATGGCTTGGTGCGCGATTTCCAAAAGAGGCATCATTGGTCCGTTCTTTTTTGATGGCACCGTAACGTCACAGGCTTTCCTTAACATGTTGGAAACCTTCTTCATCCCCGAGCTGCGAAGGAGGTGTATACCGTTTCGACAACAATGGTTTCAACAGAATGGGGGTAGGCCTCACACCACTAATGAAGTGCTAGACTTTCTCAATCAGAAATTCGGAAATCGTGTCATTTCAAACAGGTTTCCAGATCGATTCGGGGGTGGCTTTCTTTAACCCCTACGAGTCCTGACCTAAACCCATGTGATTTTTATCTCTGGGGGTTCCTTAAAGACAATGTGTTCACTACAGCACCAAGAACCCTAGACCAGCTGCGACAAAGCATCGTCGACTGCTGCACCCTTGTGGATGCAGAAATCCTGGATAGAGTTATGAACAACTTCACCATTCGGCTGCGAGCAGTTCAAAACGTTCGTGGTGGCCACATTGAGCATATCATCAGACTTTTCCACGGGAATAAAAACTCCGAACTGTCTAAAATATCATACTGAAATGCTAAGTTTGTAAACATTAATGGGTTTAGAAAATGGTTGAAATCGAAACAATGGCACGTGCTCTATTGGTACCTTTATGACACCCTCAAAAGTTTTCGATAAGATATGGCATGTAATATATCAAACAAATTGGGATGATGTGTCATGAATGAATTATAGTACTGAAATGGTCAGAAATTGACTGAATCACCCTGTAATTCATTTTTGAATTTTTTTTAAAAAATTACATCTGGGACACCATCCTGGAAAAAAGTTGGAGTATAAATTTTTGTTAGAAAAAAGTTTGGAACAATAAGAGAAAAATAGCAATGCTTACTTAATATTTTGTTGGATGACCCTTAGATTTAATTACTGCTTTTAATCTTCTTGGTAGGGAGTTAACCAAGCCTTCACAAAACTGTTGAGTAATTTCTTGCCAGCATTCCTTGATGGCGGTGATCAGCTCTGCTTTGCATGTTGGATTACGCTTGTTTACATTCTTTTTCAGTTCCCACATTCTCTATTGGATTGAGATCCGGACTATTCGCTGGCCATTCATTGTTGTAATATCTTTCTCAGCAAGCAAGTCCTTTAATTTTTTTCACACGATGGTATGAGGTATTATCATCTTGAAATATGAAGTCCTCATTTTCTGGAAACTGCTCTTCCAATGTTGGAACCAAGAAATTCTCACCAATCTGTTCATAAACAGCCGCTGTGACAGTTGTGTTTACTATGCATAACTTTCCAACACCTTTAACCGACAAACAGTTCCAAATCATAATACTGGAAATGGGAAACTTGGACTTTTTCCTTAAGCATTCAGGACTCAGTCTTTCAGAAGAGCGTCACCAAACGAAATGTGCCGCACTATCAGCTCCTTCGATGCAGATTCTGCTCTCGTCACTGAATCAATTTATATGATTAATTAATAAATGAAATCAATTAATCAATAATCTTTTTCCATTGATCAATGGACCAGATCGAATGCTGACGGGCCCAAGATGCTCTACTATTCCACTGCAATAGAGTAATTGCTAGCTTCGTCTGCAATAAATAGCCCTTCTCTCGAAGGTGATTCCTTAGTGTTCTGTTGGTTACTTTCACTCCGGAAGTTTTTCACAAGTTGTTCAGAAGTCTTGATGAAGATTTTCTGTTCTTTTTACAAATTGCACCAACAGGGAATCACTTCTTGCCGATCTCTTCCTAAGCCTGCCACTTCTATTTCTGTTTTGGACACTTTGGTTCATTCTGCTTGGTGATAACTTTATAAACTGTTCCCTGAGAACAACCAATTAATTTGGCAACTTCCGTTTGACTTATTTCATCGTCCAATAAATGAATTATGTGTTCTTTCTTATCCTCGCTGAGTTCCTTCGTTCGACCCATGACTGCGTTTTAAAAAATAGCTTCAAGAAATTCGACGAAATGCAAATTGAGTAAAGGCTAGGATGTTCGATTTTGTAAAACAGGTAAACAGTAGTGAACGTTTTCTTCTATCAAAAGCTATGATTATTCCAAACTTTTTTTTCAACATAAGTTAATATTCCAAATTTTTTTTCAGGATGGTCTCCCAGTTGGATTTTTTAAGAAATTCAAAGATGAATGTATGTTAGTTTCTTTTACCTACATCACTTCGAATAGCTTTTAAATAACTGGGTATTCACCTTTCAACTATAAGTCTCAAATTATCACTCCATCAAAAGCTTTTAAATACCTGGGTATTCACCTTTCATATAATTTATCCTGGGACGCTCACATTTACGCTCTGGCCTCTACACTCAATTATCGTCTTGGTCTTTTTTTCTCGTCTCCATTATCTCCCCCCCCCCAAATCCTACTTTTACTTTATCATGAATTAATCCAATCTTCGCTCTTATACGGGATCCAATTTTGGGGTTCTTCGTCCAAATTTAATCTTTTACGCCTTTACCGACTCCAAAAGTGGTTCTTACGGATATTGTTAAAACTTCGTAAACCTCATTCTGTATCACAATTTTTCAACTCCATTGGAATAACACCTATTTACCAACTCTACACCTTTAACCTGGCTATTTTTATATTCAAAGCTCTTAATAACCATCTGCACACCTCCATCCCCCACTCTTTTTTCACTCCAGCTCCCCCTCCTCTCCACAATACACGTCACCATAATTCCATTGCCCTACCCCCGGATAACTCGCCTCTATCATATCAGAAGTGTTACCACCTTGGGCCTTAAACTCTGGTCAGACTTAACTCCAGAAATACGTTCTTCTCCGTCTATAGCAAGTTTTAAACCAAGTTTATTGAACTTTTTAAGAAAGGTCCCATGACTCATCTCTGAATCCTAAGCTCTCCTCTTCTTCTTCATTCTTCTTGTGTTTTTCTTTTCCGCGTTTCAGAACAACCCTTAAATTTTGTATTCATTTATTGTTTATACCACCCACCCAGGGACCTACCTTGTCGGCTTCGGCCATACTGGCCTTGGGTGGATGCTCTGTATCATTTTCGACATAAATAAAAAAATAAATAAATAAATAAATACATAAATAAATAAAAATATACGAGGAATAAATTTGTATTTTCTTGCTCATCAAATATGTGGGTTTTTTTCTGATTAATAGAAAAGTTTAGCTGTGCAGCTGAGGACTGTTCCAAACTTTTTTCCAGCGGTTATATTTAATTTTAATAAAAACCTTATTTTAAAACGGACTCTTTTAAATATCGGCTCATTTAACTTACTTTTCTCATCAAAGGATGTTCTAAGAGTAGCTATTACCTTAGCTTTATACAGTGTCCCGAATTGGTGTATACACTCTTTGAAACATTATAGCTCAGCAACGAAATGAAATAGAAATATAAGATTTGTTGTGTATGATCCAGAGGGTGCTGGAAAAGCACAGCAACACGTTCATTATTGTTCATTTGTTTATAAACCAAAATGGCGGTGAGACTTTCATTCGATGAACGTAAGTAGATACTGAAGTGTTATTGGAAAGTGGAGAATTTTGTTGAGGTTCAACGACGTTGGAGGGTTGAATTTGGTACACAACAGCCAATAAGGATAACGATAACAAAACTCCGAGACAAGTTTGAAGCCGAAGGAACAGTAAAAGATGTGAAAGAAGTGCTACGGAGTTCCGGCCTCGATCTCCTGATTTAACCTCCTCTCGACTTCTACCTTTGGGGAACTTTAAGGAACACCCTGTACGCCACAAACCCATAAACACTGACGGAATTAAGAGATCAGATTGAACATTCCATCAATGATATTCCATTAGCTACAATCCGGCCGGTATGTCGCTCTGTTCGACGTCGGTGGTGGAAGTGTACTGTGGCAGAAGGCAGACATTTTGAACATGTACGGGCTTACGGAAGTTTAAGTAATAAAATACAACAAATTGAAATTTCTGTCTCATTTCGTTGCTAAGAGTGTATACATCAATTTGGAACACCCTGTATTTAGAGCAATATTAAATCTCATGCGTATATTACAAAGATCTAAAAATTTAATCTCGCCAAATACCAGTTCATATTTTACTAACGATGTTTTTTCTTCGCCGATGACATTCTACGATCAATTCCTAATAAAATAGTTGTTAATTCCTTAGAGGTTTTAATTTTATTTCTAACAATCTTATTATTTATTTGCATATGATCAAAAGTATCCGAACATCTCTGCGAAATAGTGAATACTGCCTGGAAGTCACAATGCGAGTTTCTACAAATATAAAAGGCTGCAGTCAAAGGTATCACTGCAAAGCTGAAATAGTAACATGAGAGAAAAATGCGAGCAAAATTACTGAAATGGTGAAATGATCAAGTTATTGTGATATCATTATGAAGTGAATATGTAGGGGTTATAACTGTATAACCACGGACTGCTGATCCATGCCGACTGAAAAACAAAGACCGCATAATATTGATGAGGGTGGTGAAACATAATATGAGAAAATAATAATTAATGAATTCCAAGATCCCTCCGGATGCAGCGTTAGTTTCAATTCGTCGAGATATTCGAACTTTGGAGATTTCAGCAATAGAGCGACGAATCTCGATACACTAACTGGCAGACCGATAGACGGTTAGATGTTGGAAAATACCGGGTATACTGATGCAACTGTAGTCGGCCCACTTATTCCCGTGAACGGAACTATGAACATGGAACTTGGTGTACATATTTTAGATAATTTTATACAGCCCATTTTGTGGCAATAGTTTAGACCTTTATCACACGATCATAATAAATGGAGATTGAGCCTTTTTTATTCTCAATTTATCATGATATTGCGTCCGTCATAAAGCTAGAGTGTATAAAGCAGTTGTCCTGATATTATTACTGAGGAACTGGAGTAGCCAAAGTCTACGTAGAATACTTGTGAGATGAATTAGAATGGCGGTTGCGAGCTAACCTAAAGACACTCTACATCGGAGACAAAACTGACCATACTCTTTTGGAAGAACGTTCTGCACCTCAACTGGAAAAATTGATTGATAGCTTCTTGACAGAATGGCAGCTCTTGCTATATTAATTTAATTTCTTATGTGTTGTAGGAATAGTAAAGGATAAAGGTGTTCAGATCATATAGTGTATAAACTCTAAAGCATAACAACATTCAGCCTCAATACCTATGCCCTCATATAAGTGATAATTGGATAAAAATGAATCATTAATAATTAAAAACTTATTTATAAAGGTTTCTAAATACAATAAAATCTAATAGAACTACGTTAAATCCTCAATCGCCCGTTTATCAGAAAAAACCTTCCCAATAAAAGTTACATGAAATAAGAAGATTTGCATTTTTTCATTGTCTTTTGAAATACGTCATAGAAAAGTTTTCATGTGTCTTATGGCATTCTCATAAAAAATGCATTAAAGAACTCGTCCCGTCTCTAAAAAAATTCTTAATAAATCTTGTTTACTTTTGAAATGCTTTCAAGTATTCTTCATCTTTCAAAAGATCTCCCTGTTCAAATTCAAAAACAAACCTCTTTATTGTGAACTGCAATTTCCTTCGAAAAATCAATAAATGTAATATTAGACCCTATGTTGATACAATTACCAATAAATAAATGAATTAGAACAAATGAAATTAAATAATGAAATTTCAATTAATTATATGGATATTCAAAAATGCATAAGCATTTTTAACGAGTATCAAATAACAAATAAAGAAGAATTAAGGTCGAACCCCGTTAATAAGTGTTCAAAGGAGCAAAAACACGTATTATCCGTTTATATGGAAATAGCATTTAAGGGGCCGGGACCAAAGGAAAAACATGTATAATGCGTGATTACAGTAAAACTCTAAGTTGGACAATCATGTTCCAATAAAAAGTGTCCTACATAAGGGAGTGTCCAACTTATTGGGCATGTGTTGTCCTTTAAAAGAACTGGATAGATAACACTGCATATCAATATACGTGTACATATATGTTAACAACACCTTACATGGCAAATTTCATGATTTTTTTAAAATTTTTAATAAGAAAATCTGTTATTTTTGATTGTTTTATTTTCGTTAACTTGATTTTGACCAAGATGCCAGAATTTCTTATCGAGCCCTGAACGTTGCTTCTATTAATTGTTGGATTGTTTTCCGAAATGTAAATAACTTCAGTTTCAAATAATCCATAGAGGATCAGGATCTCTACGAGCACATTCGTCATCTGTGGAGAATTCGTTTTCTGGGTCTACGTCATTTGCATGTGAATTGAAAACCTCCTTGAGTACGTCATTAGCCGTTCCATTACAGCCTTCATGAATTTCTACAATGTCTCTCATTTCTGAAACTTTCATCCATGGATGCAAGTTGATTTTTAACTGTTTTAATCAGTCTGGTAAATTTGCACCTAGGGCAAACGCCATCCCACACGACTGCAATGAGATCGCAGGTCTTTTTTCTACCGCATTTGCACCTTTTTGCATTTGCTAAACCCAGGTTTTCATTTGAGTTAAACAGTTTGTTTTGAGCAATATGATACTACTGCGGATAACGGCATCTTAAAGAAAAGAAAGAACCTCTTGTCCACAAAATATTTCTATTCCGGCGTATACGTATTTCGTTGAATACGGAGGGTTGATTCAGATAAAATGAGTCGACTTTGCAGTTCTGTTACGATGGTGTAATACCATGGCACCACCATCGGTTGTGTTCGATGTGAGAACCACGTTGTTGGACTATCGCCCGGCACCGTAATTTCCACTGAAGTAGGCTGAGTTTGAGGGACTCCATGGTAAATTCGTTCCACACCTGCTGACACACTTTCCATAGCCCATCAACGGTTCTTAGTCGGCGACTTCCGAGCCGTCGTTTCAGGAGACCAAAACCACAAAAATCCATCGGTGATGCGTCAGGAGATTTTACAGGCACATGAGAGAAGGGAATAACTCGTCTGCCCGTCTCCTGTTCCATCTTCCTGTAGTAAGCCACAGATGACTTGGCAGTGTGGCTTGATGCCTTGTCCATGTGAATCCAAACTTTTGATTGCTCACCAGGGTACAGACGTGGGATATCCTGCCGATATATGTGGTCCATTACATTACTCTGGAAGTAAGCTGCACTAATTTTACAGTTTCCAGGAACTCGACGAATCGTGAGCAGTCCATGAAGCCCTTTGAAAACTTTTCCTTGCACTTTCGGACAAAATCGTACCTGGCCTTGCCCCCTCTTTAGGGATAGTAAATTACCCTGGGTTTGTTGATGTCATCGAGGTACACCCAAGCTTCATCCAAGGAGACAACCCACTTCCATCGGTCACCTGCAAGATGGTTTTCATACAGTTTTCTGGCGTTGGTGAATCGTTCCTGCACGTGCCTGGCCGACAGTCTGTGAACGCGCGCTTTATAACGTCGCTCCAGCCCAAGATTGTCATGAATTATTCTGGAGACTGTTGCCTGTGAAATACCTTTCCTTTGGACTAGACATCTCTGTGTGGGGGGATTTTCTTTCAGCACTTCAGACCGGATTTCTCGCACCACCTGAGCTGGGCGTGTTGGCTGGGGTTTGTTTCTGGTCTGCTTCTCTGCTCGTCCACGTTCATTAGATGGTCGTAATTTGTTCTTTTTGATTATTCGACCCACAGTGGCTTTGGATACCACAATACCATTTCGTTTGCATAATTCCACAATGCACGAAAGACTGAAGTTAGCGTCGGAAAGGCCAAACATATACCCTTTCCAAAAAGCGGTGATTTTGGAAGCCATGTTTCAGCACGAAATATCCCAAATAACAGCAACAAGTTTACACAAAGCTAATCCCCATGAATGGTGGACGAGTCATGCAAATCACATTCCGTCAAGGTCATACGCGGCGTTTAAAGTCGTCTCATTTTATCTGAATCAACCCTCCGTAATGATCTCAAAGAGATCGAAATACGTATACGCCGGATTAAAAATATTTTGTGGACAAGAGATTCTTTCTTTTCTTTAAGCTGCTGGTTTTGTTGGTAGACCTCAAATATACTCTGCAATTTTTGAAATGGATAAAAATATCGAACAAAAAGTTTGTCTAAAATTTTGTGTTTCCAACGAAATTTCTTACACACAAACTTATGAGTAAGCAGTAATGTCGCAAGAGATTTTGGGAAACACCACCCTCTTCTGCTGGATCTCAGAAAACATGAAAGCGCCTAGACAAGATTTCTCTTCATATCGCTCGCATTTGTTTTTGTGAAACGGGCTTAAAACTATACAAGTGTTTAACGATCAACACCATGAAAGAAAGACAAGTTGAAGGACAAAGGAATGTTGTCATATGAATTTTTAAATTTACCAGAAGTACTATGGAGTGCATACATTCCTGGAAACACACATAGACAAAATATGTTAAGGAACAAGAGAAGGAAAAATCTAAAACACTGATATTTGCAATCGTTTGTGCCCAAGTTATTGAAAAAAACCACTGACCAACTTCCAAGTTAGAGGAGTATCCAACTTATGTAATTTCCGCAGCCTGGGCTCGAACCAGGAACCTTTGGCTCGGACCGCCAAC
>JAHWFO010006271.1:2353204-2368867 GCA_023313115.1 Rhysida immarginata
GGCGTTCCATTACAAACCCTCACAGAACAACTAATGATTATTCTTTATGTAATTTGTTAAATAAGGAATTGCTTATACCTTCAGCCAGTTCCAAAAAAAAGTGTCCAGCTTAAGGGAGTGGCCAAGTTATTGGGGTGTCCAACTATAGGAGTTTTACTGTAAGTGGTTCGACTGTAATTGTCTTTACATTGTGGATGCTTCGCTTTAAGACACAGAAATAGAGGGACCTGGTTAAGGTCACAAATAGCTTAACAATCCTACGAGTTTATGAATTATAAAATTGGAAACACACTATTCGGGATTCTTTTCTTCAAATTTATTAAATGATTAATCAAATGAATAGGCAAATCACTGAGAGTTTTATAAATTTTAAACGTTCAACTTTTCATCAAAGGGTTATAATGTTATCCAAATGTTCGTGCTTCTAGCCATCGAAAAAAAAATTGAGTGGATTTCGGCCAAACTTAATATCTTTTCACCAAAGGAAGCGTGAAATTCCACGTGTAGTTCTAAAGGGATAATTTGAATACAATTTCGCAAATTTCTTTGAAACTTCAAAAAAATGTGAATTATAGGAAGTAATGTTTCCCGTTTAAAAAAGAAACAATATTGGATATTTTTTATATTTTACAATATTTTAAAATATCCAATTCCATTCTTTACAATTTATAAATTTGTTCGTCAACACTATCGAAATTAATGGGCAAAAAATAATTGTTTTGTTGAAAAATAATGGCATTTAAAATTACGATTTGCAATTTTAGGAAAAATACAATGAACTTTAAAAGAAAGTTAAACTGAATATAAAAATTTCCCACATCTAAAAAAAAATAGACAAATCATTTTAAACATACTGACTACCCCCGAGATCATACCAAACTGCTTCAGAAAACTGCTTCACTCCTAAAATCAGTTGTTTTTGTCTCAACGATGTGCAATTCAACGACAGAAAGGAGAACTAACTTGAAGCAATAAGGAAACCCATTTTCCTTCGACAAAAATCAGGTTTACATTCACTTTCCTTTTTAATTTTGTAAAAAAAACAACTCATCAGGACTCTTCATCAGCATTAAAAGGAAACCCCCTTTGAAATGAAAAGTTTAACGAAGTGAAGAGACAGAGTGCTTCCGCCATTGTCCTGAGGCTTAAGAGTTGAGGTCATTAATATTCAAGCAGTAAACTTTAGATATAAACTAGAAAAAAATTTCCTACCCAGAATGTAGTACACCATAAAACCCGTATCGAATGTCATTCCCATAAGGAATCGAAAAATGATAAAAGTGATGAAGCCCTGGGAGAAAGCCGTCGCAATTCCGGCTGCACATGCGAGACTGTTTGTCATAACGAGGGCAGGAATGCGTCCCAACCTAAAGAGAAGATTTTGAGTGGATAATCAGCTTCGTAATATTAAAATACTAGTCACTAAGAATACCAATAATAATTATACGTTTAATTAAAATTATTAGTTGTGCTTTTATAATTGCGTTTTGAATAAACGGGTCAGATTTATAAGAATAAATAACGCAATTTTAACTAAGATTTTTATAAAGTGAATTTATTAATAATTGGGAAGGTCTTTATGAAAAATAGATTTTTACGATAAAACAAGCCTTAAATTATAGTCAAACTTAAGTTGATTTAATTATCATACGTCCCTCATCCCCGTTTAAAAGTTCAAAATCAACTTCATAAATTTTAAATAAAAGTATCTTTTCAACAGTAAAAAAAAGGAGGCTATATTTTTAAAAAGCAGAAGTTTAAAATATTAAAAAAATTAACAATTTTGTGTGCTAATTTAATTTGACCTAATTAATTTTATTAAGATATAAATATTCATGCTTTAAATTTTTCAAAATCGCATTTTGACTTTAAAAATATATTATTTTTTTTTTTACTCTAATTGATACGGTTTGGATAATAATAAGTGCGGCTTACCAATCCGAAACAAGTCCAAAAATGATGCATCCGAAAACACAGCCGATGAAAAATACAGATTGTGCTAGAGGAGCTCTCCAGTCATCTTCACAAACCCAATCCCACTGTAAATAATATATTTATAATTTTACACAATAAATAAAATTTTAATTTATAATATTTTGGGTTCAAAATTTAGAAATATACTATTAGATTAATTTTTATACCAATCTGTTAGAATATTATTCTATTATTAATATTATTTTTTTAGTCAATGATTGATTCACTGGATGGTACAGTTATTAAAATGATAATGTTTATATATATATAACTCGTACCCGTACTTTGAAATTTTGAAGGAAAAAAACAACTTTTTTTTCACCGTAGCGGTTCTCCATTCCAAAACCCATCTATTAAACATCATAGGCTCGCCATAAATGTTCTTTCTGTGGGCCTCTTCATTAACATTCAGTCAATTTTTTTTTTATCCTTTATAAATTTTTTATCCTTAAAATCAGCTTGGAAATACAATCATTGAAGATTTTATTTATTTATTTATTTATTTATTTATTTATTTATGGCTTCAGTACATCGCACTAAAAGACGTAATCAGTTATTTTGCTATTGTTTTTTGTTTCCATTTATTAGGAACTTTAGCAAACAGCTACGAGAAAGCAAAAAGCTCTAAGGATGCACTCTTGATCTGTACGTTTATCTGGCCGTCGGCCGTTTGCATTTTTAACTTGAAAACGGATTGACTCTTTCAAATTCTATTTTCAGATATATGACTGTCAATGTGTATCAACTTTTCAGAATTTTTCGTGTACCCCTTCAAGTCGAATTCACGTGCTAAAACAGTGACCGTAAAGAATACCAAGATAATGGCATGTCATATAACAATCGATTCGTCAAGAATGAATACACTATTACTTTCTGTTTATCTTTTGTTGACGTGAGTATGCGCACGCTATGATCGCTTTGTCGACGCAGGATTGCTCAATTGCTCATAATACATTAATGAATGAACGGGGCCCGAGCGGTAATTAGTTTTAATTCAGTTCATATTGTTGCAAAGCTCTGCGCGCGCGCGCACATTTCAAATTCAATTCATATTGTTGCAAAGCTCACACATTGTTTCGTGTGACGAACTCACATGTTCTCCTTTATTCATATTAGGATGTATTTTTGCTTCACAGCTAAAGCTCCTCCTTGGAATGTTTACAAGATTTTATTGTTGATAGAGGTTCACACCTCAATCCGAAAACATACACACAACTTTAAGAAGCGGCATCACAAAATTAATGCAGCTAGGCAAAATGCCATAACAATTGTACGAAAATTGAATGATGAAAATGAATAATTTGAATTTTTTTTTAAATTCCGAAACCATCATATGATCTAAGTTAGACCTTCATTACTTGGAATGATACCGGGCCCTGACCTTCATCACTTGTATGACAGGTCCAGTCATACAGCAGGAGGTCCCATTTTAGAATACATACTTACCCTTATAAGTTTGAATGGTATCTAATTTATATGGTATTTTATTTAAATAACACGTTTCTGATGTTCTCAGAGAAAAATAAAAATCTTTATATTTAATATTAAACTATTCGGATAACTTATAACTTACAAGAGTAGATAAGAGAAGAAAAATTAAAATTAATTCGGCACTTACTTCTGACACAGCCGTGGGATAGATTTCACTGTAATCGTATTCCCAACCGTTTTGGCAAGAGACTGTGTTCCATTCCTTTTGTTGGTCAACGTTAGTTTCATTCGAGTTGGTGATATTGTAGACTAAGTAGTCGTAATCGACATCGTACATTAAACATTGACTGAACTTTAGCCGGCCGTCTTTTAATTCGGTCGGGATGCTCCAGTTCCGACGGACGTCAGTGGGCAGCCCTGCCTCGGCAAGTTGTGGCACAAAACACCAGTGATCGGGTTCAAGTGTAATGAAGATTTGACCAAAATAAATAAAAGTGATGTAAAAACAAAATGGGAAGCACAATAGTAGAAAAAGAAGGCATTGATAGCGATGGAAATCTCCAATTACTGGCAATATGTCGTCGAAATCCATGATACAAAGAAATTGTTAATGCTGAAAATTTTTGCTCAAAATCGCTTTTACTTCAAGCACCTTTTCAAAACTAGGACTCCAATAAATTGACTGTTACTTGGGAAAGATAATAGAGAAAAGTTATTCCCTCCGTGCTTGATTTGCAGCGCAGCAAAGTCAAGGTGGAACATCGGCAGCCTTGGCATATTTCATGGAAAATGTGGCAGTCGGTCATATTTTCTTCAATAAATGAGATGCAAAAGAAGACTGGAAACGAAAAAATTCGAAGAACTACAAGAAAGCAGAGTAATAAATTTAAAAATTAACTAGTGGTTTAACTGTTATTAATCTCTAATAGAGATGAATAAAAAATTAAAGGAGGGGGAAATATGACAGAAAAGTATGAAATAAGCATTAAAAAATGCATAATTTTAATTAAAATATTTATCTAAAATCTTAGAGGATTTTAAATAAAAATATACAAATCAAATTTTTAAGAATTACTTATAAATATTAATTTATAGATATAAAAATATGATTCAGATAACGAAATAAACAATTTAACTCTGAGTCTATAAAAATTTTTCTGGATGAAATCAAATCACTATAGTTCATGAATATCGTTATTTAGGCATTATCATTTCGTATAATATATCTTGGAACTCCCATATTTCCTCTTTGAGCTCTAAATTGAGTAAAAGAGTTTGGGAACTATTCTGCATATATTTTATCTTTCTCGTTCTACTTTAATGTTATTAAATAATTTACTAATTTATTCTAAACTTTATTTTGGGATTATTTATTGGGTAGGTTCATCCGATCAAAATTTAAGAAGAAAGTGCTCAATCTATCATAAATGGTTTGTAGGTATGTTCTGCACATGTTCCACACAAAACACCAATTAAACATCTATTTCATCGATATCAATTTTTGAATATTTGCGATACTTATTTCATACAATCGGTGTGATTTTTACATAAATTATTATTATTAGCCAGCTCTCTAAAATTAATTTTTAATTTTGATTATCATAATTATTCAACTATGAAGGCGACAGAGATTTATCTTACGTTTGTGCATAATAACTATCGACGCCACGCTGCATTTTTTCCTTGCCAAAAAATTGGACCTCTTTACCCCTTACTTTCAGGGAAACTTCTGGCATCAGTGTTTTTAAATAATCAGTGAAGAAGTTAATTCTAATTTTCCAAAAATTTTATTTAAATTAATTAATTATCTTTGTTACCTTTCATTACTGTATTATTTTTTAGGGGACGCGGGGTGCTTTGCTCGACGGGCTTTTTCGCCTTGCAAACTCCTTGTATCCAATTAATGAAGAAAAATAGGAAAGAAAATTCCACAATCTGGATTCGACCCAGGAACCTTTGGCTCAGAACGCCAACGTGCCAACCAATTGCGCCACTGCGGACATGAAAGTAAACCGCTATTTAGATGATCTTAGGGCTTGGTTAGAGCAGTTACCTAGTCCGCAGGCTATGACTGTCTTTTCTAATATTCAATATTCATTAAAGAATAAATCATAAGATGTTCAGTGAGGGTTTTATCGTACGCCATACCTCAGCTGTTCAAATTAATGATGAAAAACCCCTGAGACTTCTACCTCTTCCCTAAAATGAAAAGCCGACGTTTTGACTTCATTGAAGATATCCAAGTGGAATCAAAACTGGTCTTGAACACCCTACAGCTTTTGGACTTCCAGGAGTGCTTCCAAAAATGGGAAAATCGCAGGGATCTTTGCATACGTGCCGGAGTGACTATTTTGATGGTGACAGAGGAAATTAGAGTGTAAAGTACATTTTTTGCTTATTACAAGAAAATTGTCGAAAATTTTTGGTAGCATCTCGCATTATTTACTTTAGGTTGTTGATATAACTCTACTTGGAAGGACCAAATAAATATCTAATGAATTTTGAAATTAACTTACTTAGAAAATGAAAAATAAAAAATTGCGTTAGGATTGGATTATCTACCGCGAATCCACCTCATACTCAATGTACTAGAAATGTGCTTAAATATGAAACAGCAGATAAAAGATCAGTAATAACCGTAGCTCTTGAAAATGATGTTTTACTATGAGGACAATTCTGGTGTAGGTGTAATCTACCAAAAAGTTTATAAGAAATGACGTATATCTTAAATATTTAAATGACATATTTTTAAGTATTTGATATAATTGTAGAAATATAAAATATAAGTATGAGCATGCTATTTTTCAAAAACCAATTTTAAATATTATGTGTTTTAAAAATGGAAATATATTACGAAGAAGAAGAAGTATTATTAATTTCTTTCTGTAACATTTGTAATGAAATTCTTCGGAAAAATAAAAATAAATTAATAATAACAACAAAAATTCTGATGATATAATAATACCCATACAAAGAAAAATGAAATTATGTAAATATTAATTAAAATTAGAAATTTAGTGGGCTTATTGGGCGTGACACTCAACTTAAAATTTCGGTACTCAATGTTGTAAGCGCAGGGTGATCACAATAGGTGTATCTGATAGGAAATGTTCTGTTACATGCGAACAATGTACGTTTTATTATCTTTATAATAATTGTGTACATCTAATATGCTATTATCCTCCCCCCCCCCCCGGTGGTGGTCAATAGAGCTCTCCTGTCTCTCTGCGTATGTGAAGATGAGCTGCCTTTTGTGAGCATCCTGCACCATGGTGTAAGAATAAAAATTCTTACACGTGCCCTGCAATCACATCAATGAACACTTATTAAAAAGAAATCGATTAATTATTATTTTATAAAAAATGATTTATAAAAAAATTCTCCATAATAAACGTAGTTACCTTTCTATATTTGAAGAAATTTTAAGTGCTTAGGTTATATACAGGAAGGCGACACAGAAAAACGTACTTGTAATTCCCGAGTAGTTTGAACGCAATCTGTTCGTTGCCTGAATGAAAATAAGTTCTTCGGAGCCGATGTAGAACAAGCATTGTTCATTTTGTGTTCTTTCTTTTAACGTCTTTTAAAGTTCACGGTGACACAGAAAATATTTTGCTCGAAGCCTTGTTAAAAATTCGTTAAGCCGTTAAATAATATTTAAGGAAGTGGTAAGAATCGGAATCAGTTACTTAAAAATCAAATCCATTAAAATAAATTAATATATGTAGTTACTTATTATAACGCATTAAAATAAATAATATTTTTCATTTAATTAGTTCAACTGAATAATTTTTGCAGACTTAAAATTGTAACGTCATGAGTATAACCTAAAAAGAAATTCTTTAAAAGTACGAGTATCTTCCGCTTTAACCATTGCCTAATGAGTTTGTTCTACAAACTACGACTGAAGAAGG
Organism: Rhysida immarginata; assembly: GCA_023313115.1. Classification (NCBI taxonomy): domain Eukaryota; kingdom Metazoa; phylum Arthropoda; class Chilopoda; order Scolopendromorpha; family Scolopendridae; genus Rhysida; species Rhysida immarginata. The sequence goes on from JAHWFO010006271.1 coordinate 2,360,524, forward strand.
CAACTCAAACTTAAACGATTTATAGTTTCACTTCCATTTATATCACTCTATCTAATGAGGGTGGGGGGAGAGGGAGGAAAGGGAATTGTACTTAAATGGGGCTCAGATAACAAAAAGATGTTAAAGAAGCTAAAAAGCAAAATAAAAAAAAAACAAAAAAACACACACACACACACAAAACAAAGCAAACATACTGAACTGAGGTTGATGTTTGTGCCCTTCAATGAAGCGACGACACTTTCTAAACCGACAAAAGAAATTAATGGAGCGATGAACTACTCATCTTTAACAATAAACTAGTAAATTCTGAAGGCAGACTGCGAACGAATATTTGCAAAAATTTATGATAAATAAGAATTACTGATTTAAAAAATTAAATATTCGAATACGGAATAATCATAAATATTATTGTTCTAAGGAGTTCATATGATTAATTTTAAATTTAAATGTGTTCAGTCCCCTTTTAATGGGGAAAATCGTAAAATTAATAAAAACAAAAAAATAAATATCAAACAATACAATTCCAAAAAAATGTTATTAAAAAAATAAATGAATTAAAAAAAGAAAATATAATTAATGAAGAACAACAAAAACAAATAATTCCAGTAGAAACATCACCAAATTCAATTTATGGAGTAATAAAAATACACAAAGAAGGAAATCCCATAAGAATCATAACCTCCACCAAATAATCACCAACTTACAAACTAGCAAAATTTCCAGATAATTATTTAAAAAATTTTTTTGAATTTAATTACACAATAAAAAACTCAACATTAGCCAAACAAACATTAGAAAAACTAAAATTAGAGAATAAAGACAAAATTTATACTATAGATATGTATGATAACATCCCAATCATACCAACTCTCAACATCATAAAAAATCAATTAAAAACAAAATTACTTTACACGAAAGTACTAAAAATCATACAATCCATAAATCTATGTTTCACCAACAATCAATTAAAATTCAATGAAAAAATTTATTCACAAATTGAAGGCTTACCCATGGGTAGCCCAGTATCACCAATTCTTTCCAACATCTATTTAAATAACATGGAGCACAATTTACTAAACAAATCACAACACAAACAACACATAAAAATATGGATGAGATATGTAGATAACATCCTAGTCATAACAAACAAACCAATAGAAATATTAATACACCTATTAGAAGAACGATATCCTTTAAAATTTATGACCAAGAACCGTATCACATTTTTAGATATAAACATTATAAAAAATGAAAATAATCTAGATTTTGAGATATACGAAAAAGCAACAAAAGGTAACAACATACCACATTACTTATCACAACAACCCACACACCAAAAAATTAACACAATTAAACAATATTTACAAAGAATAAAAAATCTTACATCCCCGAAATATATTCCTACAAATTAACTTAAACTGAACCTAATAAAAAACAAATACCCAGTAACTTTAATAGACAAAATTTTAATAGATGCGTTTACAAACAATACAACAAAAACTATACCAATTCAACAAGAACAACAAAAAAGATATTCAATATAATACAATAATAAAACTTTCCACAAACAGAAAAAAATATTAGAACAAATACCAAACATAAAAATCATACCAAAAATAACAAATAACATTACTAAAACATTAATAACCACCACCAACCTAAAAACAACAATCAATCAAAATAATAGCACAAATATCGATTTCAAAGAAATATGTCAAAATAATAAAGAAAAATGGAACACTAGAAATATAATTTATCAAATACCATGTAAAAATTGTGAACATATCTACACAGGTCAAACTAAACGACGATTAAAAATAAGATTAAAAGAACATGAAAGAGCACTTCGCCACAAAGACAAAAACAACCATTTAGTAAATCATTGTATCAAAGAAAACCACACACCAGATTGGAATAACACAAAAATCATTAGAAAAGAAGAAAATTATAAAAAAAGATTAATTAAAAAACAATAAATATCATTACAAATAACAAAAATTTAGCCAAGCCATCAATAGAGATTAACAATAAATGGATACTACTTTTAAACAACAATTACCCTAGTATACAATAGCCAACAATCACAACCAACTTAGCTTCATCACCTTTATATCAATTGTTAAATCTTTATTTCAACTGTTTTCACCATTCAAAAATGTTTAATCATACTGATGATGAGAAATATTCTCGAAAACGTTTTTTTATATAAATTTTATCCCAAATATTTGGATCACCCTCTTCAAAATTTCATCTGTATTTCAAAACCAACACTTCCTTCAAGATTATCGTTCTCCACTATCAACATTATCTTCACAAGACTTCATCTACATCCTCAATAGACTGGGTTTATTTCTGCTATCAACAACAACATCTTCAATAGACTACATCCTTTGACTTCCATCTCACAAGTTTCTTCATCGTTTTTCAAGATTGGTGACTTTATTTATTATTTATTTTTTTGTTTTTATTAATTTTACGATTTTTCTCATTAAAAGGAAACTGAACACATTTAAAATTTAAAATTAATCATAAATATGTTTAAATAAATTTTATTTATAAGCAGGTTCCAGGTATTTTCGTGGAATTTATTTCTTATCAACGAGAACGCAACGCCTAAAACGTAGACTGTGACAGGCATTCTAAAGAAGAAGTTCATTATTTTAATGGAAAAAATTGCCGTTTGAATTCAAAATCGGCTTATACAACGTTATTTGAATTCTCAATAAAATTGTCGCTTTTATGCACAACGTTCCCCTTTAGCAAGCGATTAACACTCTTTATTCACGTAACCTTGTTTGATGTATTTAAGTTATGTTTGGTGCGTATTCGTTTGTTAAGAAGCGCAAAACACTCTAAATCAATTTGCACCCAATCTTGAAGGATGCTTAAGCAACTTGTCCATTACAGATAAAAGTCATTAAATGATAAAAAGCAATATCGACAGGAGGAATAAATGAAGGATTCAGGTGATCATTTTCTGAACTAATTAAACTCCTGGACTTGAAGACAATATGAAGCTTTATTTTCATACTAGATCGATGATGATTTCGGGTACATCTCCATGTGTAAGTACTGTCATGTCTTCTAGCAGTGGCGTAGCTGCAAATTGATCACAAAAAATTTCGGTTCTACCCCTTCAGAATTGTCGACTTGAAAAATTTTGAGTGCGTTCTTCTAAATCTCTTATCAATTAACTAAGTCTTTATGCTTGGAGAAAAGTAGTGCAACCGCTCTCAATTATGCCGTTGCCTTCTATACCTTTAGGTTAATCCGCCAGCTTCAAAGAAAAGAAAATAAAGTGAACACATAGTGTACTTCTTATCACATCCGGCTCAAAAATTCGGGAACTGCGCCTTTGCAGTTGCCGAGCGCGACTACCATATTCTAGAATAACAGGTTCTTGCAAAAGTATTAGGACGGACCTCGAGCAAACTGAATGAAAATGCAGCAACGTTTAGGTTTTTCAACTTTCATACATTTATGATTTTGATAGACACAGGAAATGCATTAATTTAGAGCAAACAAGAATTTTAAAGTAAAATTAATTTTAATTTGCTCTTTGAAAACACTTTTGAAACTCTCTATTGCGAATATAAACTGGTAAATGGCAAAATCAAAATCGGCAACAGATGAATCTAATGCTGACTTGAAAAACGAATTGAAGAAAGGTCCATATTCATTATGAGCACTAATGCTCTTGCTGAATACCATTGTTGAATGTAAGTTCCATATTATTGAATTTGCACTCAACAATAGTTTGAGCAAGAGCAAGAGCGTTAACGCTCATTCTGAATACGGGCCTAAGAGTATGTGTACCAGTTGTTGTTGGTAAATCATATGAATTTTAACTCTCCTATATTGAAGCGTTTTAATGGCTACCTTTATCACAAACAACATTTTGTGTAATGTATCAAGATTTTAATATTTAATCAAGAGTCATTTTGTATGCACGTGCCGTATTCAACTATAAACAAAAATGAGGTGTGGTCACCACCCGACTTTCTTATACATGAATGTCCTGGTCCAAATACAGAAACAAATAAAACAACTGTCAGGAGAAATGGAAAAGACGTTAAAACGAGTAGAGGATTTTTGAGAAAAAATGATTTGGTATTAAATTTAACAAATCGAAAATGATGGTGTTTAAAAAGTGTGGGAAAGGTAGTGTAAAAGGAAAATGAAAATGGGGGAATGAAAAGATTGAAATAGTGAGAAAATATAAATATTTGGGCATGTGGTTTACTCCAAAGAACAGTTATAGGTAACAGAAGGAAGAAATTAGTGAAAAGGCAAAAATGGCAATGAAGCAGGTGTGGTCATTGGTGAAAGAACAAAGATGAATGATGTTAAAATAATGATTAAGATGTTTGATGTATTAGTAAAAAGTATAGTTGAGTATACAGCCGAAATATGAGGATAGGAAGAAAATGAAAGAATAGAGAGCATACAAAATCAATTTTTAAGTGGATTTTTGAATTGAGAAAAAGTACACCAAATTGGGCAGTCTTGACTGAAATAGGAAGAGTAAAGTTGAAGGTTAATCTAGTGAGGAAAGCTTTAAAATACATTGAAAAGATTGAAGATATGCAAGAGAATAGATTGGTACAGATTTGTTGAGAAGAAGTTTAAAAAATGGCTAGAGGGCGTAAGGGTTATAGATGGATTGTTAAAATAAAAGAAAATCTACCGGAAGAATATAGAGAGGTGTAGTGGGAAGGTAAGGGGATAAGAAAAATTAGTTTGCAAGAATTAAACGAAAAAATAATGGAGAAAATAGTTGCAAAGGAATTGGATGAAAGGGTGGAAAGAATAAATAATTCTGTATCATGTATAATATTTAAAAAAATTATGATAAATTGGCAAATAGAAAGGTATTTAACAATAGAAAATAATATTGGGGTGAAAATACTATTTTTAAAAATTAGATGTGGAAATATTCTGGTGGGTAATAAAGTGTATGGAAGTGAGAAGGAAAAAAGATGTAGAGGATGTAAAGTAGATTTAGAAACATTGGAACATGTTTTATTTGACTGTAAAAAGGTAGATGAAGAGAGAAGGAAACAAGGTTTAGAAAGAAAGGAAAATTGGGAAGAAATTTATCTAAATGGAAATCAAATTAATTGGAAAATAATAGGTATTATAAAAGATTCTTGTAGAAAAATAGATAATTGAAAAGAGAACGGAACTTTTGTAAAAGAAAATGTAAAATTTAAAATATTGCAAAAATATAAAATTAAAATGATGTTAACTGTTTGAGACTCCTCTTCCAAATATGTAATTATATTACAATAAATGGAATAAAGTTAATAATAATAATAAAACAACTGTCTAAAATGGCTACTTCCGATAGAAATTTTGAAAAGGTTTGTGAATAAAAGTTACTTCAAATTAGCTTCTAAACACTTTGGTATAGATTCCAAATTTTCCTATACCATTTTCTTTCGCCTATATTAGCAAAAAAAGGATTTTGTCAAGAGTAGAACTGGCACTTCTGGTTGGAATTTTGAAAAATTTTGTTAACAAAAATTGTTTAAAATTAGCTTCTAAACACTTTTGTGTACTTTACAAATTTTCCTATTCCGTCTTATTTCGCCTACATTAGCATAAAACTGGATTTTGATAAAAGTAGAACTGGTACTTCCGGTTGGAAATTTAATTGCTGAACAAAAGTTGTTTAAAATTGTAATTGTAACACTTTTCAATCGCTTCAAAATTTTCATAAAAGCAATGGTTAACGAGATATTTCAAAATTTATATTTTGGCGCCCGAGTAAACTGATACTTCCGGTTCACCGATTCCACTGGAAAACTAATCAGACCTCCCGAGGAAGATTATAATCTTAAGTTTAAAGTTTGGTCTTGATAGCTTTAGCCGTTTGGACGCTATCGTGGACACACAGCAGACATTTTCCAAAAACCACTTTTTCGTAATCTATGAACCCTAAAACGTGAAGATCAGTGAAAATCTGGAGGTCGAAATTTTTCGTGATTACTATACTTCCTTATACTATGTATAAGAAAGTAAAAATATATGCGGATAACAGTAGTTGCAGATAATATACTCTTGTGCAAATTAATTGAAACAAATAATTATAAGTCTTGCGGAGATCCTTTTTGATTTGTCGAAGCAAGTAAGCGTTCTAGGATTGTTTACTTCTTACGACCACACTTTCCTTTACGTTTAGGAGAAACCGATCTGCTTTCTTGCTTCAACTTGATGACACGGCTGATATTACTGAACTCACACCAACAAGTGAAGAAATCTCTCGATACGTGTTAGCTGTGGGCTCGTCCAGATTTACGATCTTCGTACGTTTTCTAGGTGTCAAATGCATCTCGAACGGCGCACAGTGGGGCCAAATGCACAAATTCTTGGCAGAAACCTAAAAAATAAATTTTAAAAATTTCCACAATACTACCTGGAAATGGGAGTTCAATAGCTGAATGATATGATACTTTCAATACGGGAAGGGTAGCACCACCTCTCATATGATGCGGACGTATCAAAACTTGCTAATTCTGACAACTACATGTATAATATATCAGGGCACATCATATCAAAACTTTTAGTTCTTGCTGAAAATTTAAAACAAAGCTGCACATATTTGCCCCATTTGGAATTATAATATTAAAATGGAACCCCGACCCTACTGGGACATTTTGACCCAAACTTCATAGTAATACTTAGTCTAGAGGAATCTGTATACCGAATAATGAAACAAATAATTAATTAAATTAGAATATTACCATTAATGGAAATCCAATTAATTGTACATTTTTCTTTTACGGGATTGGGATGCGATGTAATTTGTGTAATTTGTTTGAAACAATACATATATAATGCATGTTCAAATGAAAGTGATTCAAAGGGTACTGAGACGGATTAAATGAAAGGGTACTGAGACGGATTACCTTTGTTTATATGAAAGAAGAATATCTTATAGTCACTATTATAGACGCACAGTCCTAAAAAATCTCCACCTGCCGCAATACAGGACTCCCACTGGGGCATCAATCGGCAAATACCATCTGCAAAAAAAAGTCTGTTTTCATCGGGCTATAAGGAGGGTGTAGCAGAACTTGCCACCGCATTTTGGTTACTGCTTCCTGCATCAATCTCGCAACATGTGGCCTAGCATTGTCCTGGAGGAGGATCACCTCATCACTGAGCTTACCAGGACGCTTGTTTTTCACAGCTTGACGCAAGTTCTGCAGTGTCTTGGTGTATGCGATAGTATTAATACGGGTTTTGGTTCCATAAACTCCAAACGCAGAGGACTGTCGGAATCAAATAAACACGTAAGCATAACCTTCCCGGCCGAACTTTGCGACTTTAATTTTTTTTGGGCCGTGGTGACGATGGATACTTCCCGGAGGGTTCCTAATAATGGCACCAGGACTCATCTACCGCGATAATCTTTAAAGTCGCTTCTCCTTATGTTCCAGATGATCCAAACATCAGCCGAAACGCAGCCCTTTGTGATCTTCCGTGAGCATTCAGGTACCCACTGACAGCAGACCTTGCCATATCGCAGGCTGATATGCGGAACCAATGCTGACGTTGTGATCATTCGCAAGTGTCCGTAAGCTGATCCGCCTGTCCTCACGAATTGACTTATCCATGTCTGTCTTCAATTGATCGGTGATGACCACGTTTGCTTGGCCCGGACATGGTTTATCAGCCGTTTCCACACGACCATCATGGAACATTTTGGCCCAACGCAACACGGTTGCTTTCGAGACATATGCTTCTCCATAAACATTCAACATCCGAACATGAATGTCAACTGAGGAATGTCCTCAGCTGTAAAAAACATTATCACCGCTCGTTGGTGAGTTTTGGACGGAAATTTAATAGGAGGGTCCATTGTCATATAAACGAAATACGAGCATAAGACTAACGTAACTTCCCAAAGCAGTGCTTATCAGAACAAGCAGACGATAAGTCAACAATCACCTGTTTGCCTTGTGTCTGCGCACTCACGTGCTCGCACACTATAGCCCGAAACACTTTCATTTGAACATGCCTTATAATAGTTAAAAAATTTGTAATAATGTTTAATAGTGTTTCACTAATTATTCATACACACACTGGGCAATGAATTAGAAACCCGTGATGAATTAATGTACTCATATGTAAAGCGGGTTCACAGGTCAGAAACGATTGTGATATGCAAATGAATGCAATCATGTGAGGTACACGCTCATTCCAAGCTGCAGGTACAGGGTAGGAACAAGCTGCAGCTACTCAAGTTGAGCAAAATGGGGAAAAGAGCAGACCTGCTTGAGTTCCAAAAAGGAGTTATTGTGGGAGCCCGTCTAGCTGGAGCTACGATTTTCAGGAC
>JAHWFO010006271.1:2368877-2390569 GCA_023313115.1 Rhysida immarginata
ATCCACAAGAGTTGTCGAAACGGCAGAATTGTGGATCAAAAACAATCAACACAGACAGGGACCGACGTCGTCTGAGATGGATTGTGCAGCAAAACCGAAGGTCTACTGTGGAGCAACTGACGGTAGACTTCAATGAAGGATCATCGCAACCCATCTCCTCCAGAACAATGCGCCGAGAGTTGAAGCGAATAGGGATGGGAAGTCGCATGCCAGTGAGGAATCCCCTGGTGTCAGCAACAAACCGGAAACTTCCTCTGCAGTGGTGTAAAGAACGGTGTGACTGGACAATAGACGACTGGAAAAAGGTGATGTGGTCAGACGAGTCACGTTACACAATGTTTGCACTGATGGCCGGCAGAGAATTTGGCGGCAGCCCCATGAAACGATGGACCCCTCATGTGTTGTGAACACAGTTCAAGCTGCAGGAGGAAGTGTCATGGTATGCGCCATGTTTTTTTGGTATGGCAAGGGTCCCCTGATATTCCTTGACAGTCGGGTGAAAGCCTAAGACTACCTAAACATTGTTGCAGATCAAGTCCATCCTGCAATGGTGCATTTGTACCCAAATGGTGACGAGTTCTTCAAGGATGACAATGCTACTGTCCATCGAGCAAGAATTGTTCAGGAGTGGTTTTCTGAACATGACACCGAGTTGCAACATCTGCCGTGGCCAGCGCAAAGTCCGGATTTGAATCCGATCGAGAATGTTTGGGACATGCTGGAAAGAGACATTTGTCGAAGGCATCCGCTTCCATGTACTCTGCAGGACTTGAAGGTCTCTCTGACAAATGCATGGTCTGCGATTACCTTACCTGCATTGCAACACCTGGTAGAGTCCATGCCAAACCGCGTATATTCTGTAATTACAGCAAAAGGAGGGTCAATACCGTATTGAACGAAGATTTCTAATTCATTAGCCGGTGTGTGTATAAGGAGAGAAAATAAAATATTTTTGACCCATCTGGTGAGGTTGCTTAAATCTGATGAAATACTGCTAACGTAATGATTGCATCAGTCAACATAAAAATTGATCAAACTGAATTTTCGTGTTTGTTTTGAGTATAGGATTACGAGTAAGATAGAAAGCATGCTTTGTTTCAATTAATTTCCACAAGGGATGAGATAATTTTAATACCATTATTAAGATCTGCTAAAAAGTAAAATGATAATTATTGCTGAAAAAAATCTTGTTTTCAAAAAATATTCTTAAAGATTTATTAAAATCCTGCAAGGATACTTTGAAACTGGAGAATATTTTTTAAATTTTAAAGATTGTTTTTATGAGTTCATATCTGCTTCATAGTAGAATATTTTTCGATAACTTTTTAATTTTTCTAAATCAACAAGCAGGATCAGATTTTATCGACAGTAAATATTTTAAATAAAATTTTAAAAAATTCAACATAATATACAGTATATCAAATAAAAACGAAAGCATATTCAGTATATTATTTTGCAAGCAGTCAATCACCAGTATGTAAATGCCATACCGTAAAAACCTGCAAACAGAATTAATACTATTTGGAAAAACGTGCTTTTTTTTTTAGGAAACTCTATCATAGATTTACCTTGGAGCTCTTTGTAAACATTCCAGAACTTCTAAATCTAATATGTTTTTAAAACTCTATTTGCTTCGACAGACGTAAACATTAGATTCATAAAGCAGTAAAATATTCAAATTAGAAATCATGATGCAAACTATAATATTCTGAGTTTGTAATTTGAAAACAGAATGCAGCAGATGTATAGCATAGTTACAATTATTTAACCTGTTTGTACGTATTTAATAAAACGTACGTAAAGTTAAGAATATATTAAAATTTTTGTTCCTGGATTATATGGTATGAAAAACTTTCTGATGATTTGTGTCCATATAAATTTACTATAGAATTGATTTTTAATTACAATATTTACTGAAACTAATAATCTAACTAGTGATTAATATCCTATTGCATTAGTATATAGTCTATTCGCAAAACTTTATTTTTACCGCTATATTAGAATTGGTATTTACTCCTTTTCTCAGATCATGCAAGATTTGAACATTTGTGATTGTGTGACATCTTTCATGCGGAGATTTTAAAATTTGCTGTTAATATCATTAATGGAAAGATTGATAGTCCTCTTTGTTTGGCTTACTTAAACTTGTAATACACGGTTTAGAAATCGAGAATTGTTTTATATTCCTTGCTTTAATTTTAATTTATTAATCAAAATTTTATCTTGTTTTAATCAACTGCATAATGCTAAGAGTAATTTGGATTGTTTTTTATAATATTTTCTTTTATATAATTATATAATTTTATCAATAACTTCATTAATATATACTTGGTTTTTTATTATTTGTCTTTTTGTCTTTGTTCTCGGTGCCTTGTTGGGGATTCCTGTTTGGCACCGAGCTACCTTTATCCTTATCTTTGGTAGCAATAAATCAATATCGGCCTCAGTGGCTCAGCGGTTGCGTGATCGCCTCTGATGCCCAAGTACGCGGGTTCGATCCCGGCCGAGGACGACGAGGATTTTTCAGGGGGAAATCCTGAGATCACGCACTTCCTTCGGAAGGGAAGTAAAGCCGTTGGTCCCGTGTAGTCGTTTGCCGGCTGCACGTTAAAGAACCCTTGCGAGGCAAAATTTGCGGCCCCTATCCAAACGTTAATACCAAACAAAACCAAACCAATAAATAAATCAATGAATCAATCAATCAATCAAAAATAACATTAGATTTAAATTATTACATATATTTTATGTCCAATGCAATAAAATATTATCCGGTCAGATGGCTGAGAGGGCTAGGGCGTAAGGCTTTCAAGTTCTCGAGTTCACCTGGTCGTGGGTTCGAATCCCGCCGTGGGCATGCGTGTTTCTCCCGGGCTGCGTACAGATATAATTTGTGTAAAAGGCACAAAATGACCTTAGTAGTCGACGCCAAAAATTCTAATCAAACCAATAAAATGTTAAAATTTTTGCTAAAAAAAACTCTCATTAAACTTATCTTTCTGCAGATCATACATTTCTAATAGGAAATGCTGAAAATTCTCTTCATTTTAATTTGGGATAGACTTTAAAATAAATGTAATGATAAAAAATTTGAAATTATATTAAAAATGCCTTTGCATAACTCTTCATATAGGATTCCTTTGTTAGTATTACTTTTTCTAATATTATGTTTGCTTTTTCAAGTCTTTTGCCTTGTATTCATAATAGTCTAATGTATCTTGAGTAGATGTTATTCTCTTCTTATTGTAATTTCTTGTATCGTAAGCCGATTCCGACTTGTATATCTTACTGAAGCTGATTGCAAAATAAACATGATCAGTGTTCAACAGTTTTGTGTATTGCCAGTTTTTGTGTTGATTATACAGTAGTCAGGCATGAATGCAAAATTTTATAGGCTCATCAACAGTCCCTCTTAGCATGAAGGTTGATAAATGAAAATATCTATAATAGAAAACTGAAAATTGTAATTCCTTATAAGACTAAGGAGAGTCCACGTATTCGGACTCACCGAATTACATCAAAAAAATTCTACGAGCAGCTTTCACTCAATTAAATCTCATGCAAAGCCATTCGATGGATTTCTCAAAATTTTCTGAGAAAATATTCATAAAATTTATCATAAAAAATGTGATTAGAGTGGAATTCTAATAAGTGGTAGTGATCCAGCAGTAAGTTGGGCTTCATTTGCTGGTACAGGTGCAAATTCCATCTTGATCAAATTACTTTTTCTTCTTTCTTAATAAATTCATTTTAACATTACCGCTGGGCCACTACAACTTATTAAAACCCTACTCTACAATTTGGGGAATTATAAATTTTTACTCCACGGATTTCGGGATAGTTTGAGAAGTGCGTCGAATGGTTTTGCAATGATAGTTAATTGAGTGAAAACTATTCGTAGAATTTTTTTCATCAAATTCGGTGAGCCTGCGTACGTGGAGTCTCCGTATATTTCTAAAGTGATCTTTATCAGAATTAAAACTTAAGGGTGGTTGTTAGTTCCCCCTTTTAAGAATACTAACAAGAAAGTTGTTCTTTCTCTTCTCCCCATCCCCTCGTTATCATAACCTAGTTGTTCATTTCCCTAGTGTTTAAATAAAAAAATAAAAAATAAAAAAAAGGGTATTGGGTTTTATCCTATCCTTCGACCTCATTTCTATAACAGCTTGTAAATGGACTCACGTGAAGCTAACTACATTGTGAAATCATGTGTTTAAAGAGAAGAGATTTTTCCAGGTCATTAGGTCTAATAAAAGCATCCGTTCTGACTCTGACATTTTAAGGTGCCATATCGATGCGTTTCAAGGATGGAATTTTGAAATAATTGAGAAACTGAATTACAACTACAGATTTTAAAAATTTAACATCAGTCACTTCTAATATATTTAATTATCTATTGTAAAAGATAAGATTTATATTATTCCTCTCTGAAATTTTATTATTTAAATTACTCCAACTTTGATCATAGGAATTGTCATTTATGTACTCAAAAATTAATATATTATCGCGTTTTTAGCTCTCTTTAAATTCGTTATTTTTACATTTATTTAATTAAATATATTATCCGTAATGTTCTAAGCCTTTACCTAAATACAATTTGATGAATTAAATGAGCCATTGATGATGTTAGCTAAAAAGCTAAACTAGAACGCTATAACTCAATTGGTAGACTGTTTTCATTTAAAATGCAGAGCTATTGACTGTGATAAATATAGGGTTAGCAAGAAATAAGTTTCCCACTTCAGAGAGCTGTAGAATTTGAACTACAGATAATTCAAATGATGCGCTTGACATTTATTAAATAAAAAATTTACTACATATTTCTTTGTATTTATGTTATTTCACATTGGTACAGCTTATGAAATGTGTATTACAGCGCCACCTAAATTTATGTGTTTATGTGTATTACAGCGGATTTTTGTATACTAAAATTTTTTATTAAATAAATGTCAAGCGCATCATTTGAATTATCTATAATTCAAATTTTATCTCATTTGGACCAATAGAACGCATTCTAAGCCCTCTGAAGTGGGAAACCTATTTCTTGCTAATTCTGTACATAAAAACTGAAAGATAACATTACTAATCAAGAGAAGAATGTGGTTCTCAGAAGATGCAATTCGCAGATCATTTTTTATATTATTAAAAAATTATCCTCCCGTAGCCATTTCATGCATGAATTATTAAAAAACCGAACAGCATTTTTTCTTTCTGCATTAATAAACAAAGGAACACGGAAAAAGTAGAAAAAACATTTACTCATATTTTTTAGCATACAGTATTAATTTTAGAGTACTGTCCACTATAGTGGTACTTATCGATCGGTGGACTTTAATACAAAAGAAGGAAAAAATTCAGACTGGTCTCTTGAATCTTATTTTGTGTGAAAAATCTCAAAATCGAGTCTCTTCTACGTAGCAGAAAATAATAGCTGTCCACTGTAGTGACCATGATGCATGAAAGGGTTAAACTTAGCCTATATTCACTCGAATTGTCTGTAAGAAGAATAATCTAGGTTAAGATTATGCAGTGATAGATGAATCTGGACATAAATATTATTGTGATTCGTTTTTCTTAATCAAGGTGGCGACAATTCTGATGAAATCTAATTCCCTGACTTTTCCCTGGTTTTCCCCTCCAATAAAACTCAATATTCCCTAACTACGATGAAGAAATTCTAACCAAAGTTTAATCATGATGTACAAAATTGAATTTTTTACTAATGAGATTGATGTTAATATGCTTAAGTGCAGTATATACAGGAAAAATAATACAATTTAATTTGTTATTCGACTAAAATATTTATTCACATGAAAATTTTTTCCATACTTAATATCTAATCAGGCATATGAAATGTAAGCAATAATACTAAGACCATTTGGTCACAGGTAATAGGAACTTTATCATTTCATAATACCACTAAGAAATCTTTAAATATTTTATCATACTAATTTTAAAATGCATAACAAACGATCTGAAATTTTGGCTTTGTATAAGAAGGCAGAGTGAGAATAAAAAAATAAAAATAAAAATATTCCATTTCAGAATAAAACGGAAAATATTACCATATGCAAATCAATTTTATTTGTACATTCAAATTTTTTAAAGAACACAATGAAAGTTATCTCCGTTATTTCTTGTCTCTAATGTGAATGCATTTTGATTTATAAACTGAACATCATAAAATATTACGAAAAAATTATTAACAGATGAATGAATATCCGTTGGAAGATAACACAACGTGAATTGTTATACGCCACTCGAATATGAAATAAAATGAGAAAACTGATATCATCTCAGAAAAGAGTTAGATATAGGTACATACAATATTTTCAGGCTTGTTTCTTATGAGGATTCCAACTTATATTGGAAAAAATATATTGAACAATTATGAAAACGGATTCTGGGATGTGAACAATCTTAAAATTTCCCGTTTTATATCATTTATTTTAATTTCCTGATCATACTCTTCATTTATATCTGTAAATTTTGATGTAAGGTTTACAGTCATGATCACTGTGAACACAGGTACCGATATACGTACAAGGCGTCTGCTAAACATACGGCAACAATTCAAGGGATGATTCCTTGGGTTATTTTAAGAATATTTTGTCCTTTGATGATTTGTTTCGAAGATACGAGATGTACAAGACGATTAAGGTTTTTCGACAAAAACAATACTGATATCTTTTAACAACATTCTGCTTACTACAGCCGGCTGTGTTTTCCATTTACACCGGGTCTTTCTAGAGGATATAACATATTGGCAACGAGAAATGTAATGCGGTATATGCACGATGGTGCACAAACGCATTTTAGTGTTTTTGCTCGTGAGTTTTTAAATGCAGCATATGAGGATCGTTGGATTGGTAGAGGTGGACCTCACTTATAAAAATTACAACCACAGTCTCTTTTGCATATTTCTGTAATAATTAAAACAAAAAACATTTGACAAAAAAAAATTTCGTACCTATCGTGCGTTGATAGCACTGCTTTACTGACATGGACTTGGTGTTTACCAGTTGCTGCGACAACATTTCTCCGAGAAGAGAGTCATCAACCATGCGTTCCCAAAACGCGGCCACCCCGTTCATCCGATTTGCCATTTTGTTGCCATTTTTATTGTTCAATTGTAATTACGGTAACCAATTTAATGATCTATCCAATTTTCATCCCAATCTTCATTCTAGTCAGATTCTGCACAAGCCTAAGTCGCCGACGAGAGGAAATCAACTGATTTTTCAACGAATATTCGCATTTGCTAAAAATTCTCCTTTTACATCTGCCCACACCCTCACTTCTATGAAAGATTAACGAGACCGTGATTATTCAATAGATTCAGTTTTTCATAAGTTTACATTATTAAAAATATTTTAAACAAATTGAAGGATACTTCGGCAATTAATATTCATCTACTTAAAACTGAATTGTACAAATGTATTACAATACTTTTTATCCCATTAACATTTTTCTTCACTGTTTCAAAGAAATTTGACTACAAACCCCAAGTCTTCTTTAACTAGCAATGAAGTTTCTTTATTGCATTTTTATTCCCATAAGCAATAGCAATATATTCAGGAAACGACAATAGATGGAGAGCTCTAAAGTTTCGTTTTCCATTTATTATGTTGACTTTTACGTTCGCTTGACTCACTTGAATTCTCGGGTCATGTGTTGTGCTAACAAGAACAAATGACAAGATGACGACTCGGTTCTTTTCCTATCTTCTTTTCTCCTTCATGAGACTAGGGATTCTGTATGGTTAAAGCCTGAAAAACAACTTTGGAGGGGGTGGTAGAGCGATAGTAAATGGAGAAATCTCTGAGAAAGACAAATAGATAGAGCGAAGCGAAGAAGAAAAGACTGTTAATGTACACCACCTACCGTTCATTAAGTGAACCTCTCATTTACTTTAGTCCTTCTGAGATTTTTTGTTTAGTTATTTTTTTATTTAAGTGTTGCCCTTGCTGTCGTTTCTCAGGCAGGGGGGGATAACAAAAAAACTTAATGAAGACTTTTTGCCTGTCGAAAAAAAAAAACTCCATGGAAAATTGTTTACACTGTCCTACAATTTAATGTTAACATTAGATTAATTAAAACAAACTGATAGTCATTTCTACATTACTATGATTTGAGAAGCCCTTTTGTTGAAATTGTTTATTTCATATTCTGGCGTCTTATCCTTTATGAGGTGTTTATCGTAAGAATATTATGAAAATCTCTTATGTGATTATTTCTAAGAGATTAAGAAATTATACTTTTTTAGTGTTTCCTCATCATAACTCTTTATATGTTGGACGGATAATATTATTCTTGGAGTTTTAAAAAATGACGTGAATTAACCAACATTAATAAAATGCTTTAAATACCAATTTTGTAAAGCGGTATTAATTTTATTGGAAAACCCTTGAAGAGACTAAAAATTGAAGCCTGCTTGGAGAGACCATGCAATTCGAATAATAATCTCGCATAAGTATCAATATACTTGTATATCCTGGATTTTTAAAATGGACTTCGTTGATTTTTTCTTTTTTTTTTTTGCATAACTTCTTGTGATATCGCATTTCATATGCCCCTCTTTCTAAAGACGTTCTAACTTATAACTTCAGCATATCGCACCCACGCTGCAATACTGCCATAAATAAAAAACAATGATATTCAGTCTTATGTCTGTACAGACTGTAAATACATAACTCTGTATGGTGCAGAACCGCCACAACTGTAGTTGCTCTCTTTCTCCAGTAGAGGGCAGTTGATTCTGTTTTGTTTTGTTAGATGTTTATGTAGTGTCAAAACTATAGAGGCTAGAAGAATAGTGTGGCAGCGAGCGTTCAAATCTGATTGCTCGAATGATGATGCCGCCAGATGGCAGCTACATCAACATAGAAGCTAAACATCCAGAGCTTTACATCAATAAGGCTCCATTAATTTCTTCGTAAAATTTATAAATTTGAATTATTATTTCATTTTCATTCCAGAACATTAAATGATATACCATTTTAATAATATTTCGACCTTCCCCCCTTTTTGTTTTTAATTTAGAGATGATTTTGCAGTATTTTTTAATTTCAAATGATTTTATTCTTTTTCAGTTATCATATAGTGAAATACACGACCGTTTCACACTGAGTTATTTTCTTTAGATAAGTTTTTTGATTTCTTCATCTGATTTTAGTTTTGCAATAAAATAGCAGCCCTTCCCTTCTTATTGTTGCATTCTAAAATTTCAAGAACCACTTTTCTGTCTATATTTCTCATTTATTTTTTTCTTTATGTAAAATCTAAGAAATTCAGAATAATTTTTAAAAAGTCCTTATTTTTAAATAACGAAATACAATCAAAACAGCTTTAAATACAAATTTATTATATATCTCCTTTTTTAAAAAATAATAAGAATTTTTTTTTAACTATTAACCTAAAATATCTAATATTTAATATTTTATCATCACATAAAAAAGTAATTTGGTTGTTATTCATGTGATAAATGAATTTTATATGAAAAAGATATTCTATTTGTATATCTATATATTTTTCAATATTGTGCATTCCGCATAAGAGAACTTCCGAGTTACAGGGGCGAACGCCTCATCTCTTGAATTTTTTCTCCTGAAACATCTGTGAAAATTCATTTTTTATCATTTGTACGATAGCCAGCTGTGTACAGCATTATATTGTTATTAGATTTTATGTTGATATTTTATTAGACTTAATTTAGCAGATCTATGTTTAATGATTTTTCATGATTAATTTCTCTGGCTCGGAAGGGCTCATATTCCATGCTTTATCTTATTAAGGATGGATACCTTCATCCATCTCTGATCTTATATTTCAACTTATTTATAACAGCAGATATTTTTCATTTATTTTGACGTTAAAGAGTATTCTCTAGTTCTGTGGAAGACAATTACCTGAAACACTCAAAATTTTTATAAATAAACTTAAGTCACCCGAAATATAGCTGAAAAAACCTTCCTTCATCATAAGATTTCCATCTCATCTCCCGGGTAACTCGCATCTATGTCGATTGCAGCGCCACCGCTACTATCATCAAATCGGGAATCAACCACGTAGCATTGCGAGTAGTAGCCGTTACCACACTACAGTGTTGGACAAAACTTTGGCCGAATGGAACTTTTCATCTTTTTTTTATTTTAATACTTCTTAAATTTTGAAAAACTAATCAGTTTGGTACAATATAAATAAATAAACATTTGCTCTACAATAATTATGAAAAAAAAAAATACAAATCTTAGTTATTATAAAAAAATATCAAAATCATGATGGACATAACTTTGGCCGACTTGTTTTACGTGTCACAAAACAACATAAAAAATGTTAACAAAAAAATCTTAATAGCGTATGCCTTTGCCCTTATTTTTTATTACGTCTACACATCTCTTGTGCATAGAATCAATTAGTTTCTGGCACATTTTCTGTGAGATTTGATTCCAACTTGCTTCAATCGCAACTTTTAAGTCATTTACTGAGTCAAATTGTTTTCCATCGTTGTACATGTATACCAAACGTACTAAATAATCCCAAAGATTCTCTATGGGATTTAAGTCCGGTGACACTGCTGGCCAGTCCAGAACTTTTATTTTTTTTGTTTTAAACCAGTCCATTGTTGACTTCGCTGTGTGGATGCTGGCGTTGTCTTGCTGGAATATGTAGTTTTTTCCTACCATACGAATTCCAGATGAAAGCAAATTATTCTCCAAAGTTTGTTGATAGTCTGATGCACTGTGTCTTCCATTTAAAAACACTATATTGGTTTTTGCTTTGTAGCCAAATGATGCCCACACCATAGTTGAACCACCTCCAAAATTACGACTCATTCTTGTAGGATGATCAGTGCGTATATCATGCCAATACGTATTGGCAAATTGGAGAATAATTTGCTTTCATCTGGAATTCGTATGGCAGGAAAAAACTACATATTCCAGCAAGACAACGCCAGCATCCACACAGCGAAGTCAACAATGGACTGGTTTAAAGCAAAAAAATAAACGTTCTGGACTGGCCAGCAGTGTCACCGGACTTAAATCCAATAGAGAATCTTTGGGGTTATTTGGTACGTTTGGTATACAACGATGGAAAACAATTTGACTCAGTAAATGACTTAAAAGTTGCGATTGAAGCAAGTTGGAATCAAATCTCACAGAAAATGTGCCAGAAACTAATTGATTCTATGCACAAGAGATGTGTAGACGTAATAAAAAATAAGGGCAAAGGCATACGCTATTAAGATTTTTTTGTTAACATTTTTTATGTTGTTTTGTGACACGTAAAACAAGTCGGCCAAAGTTATGTCCATCATGATTTTGATATTTTTTTTATAATAACTAAGATTTGTATTTTTTTTTCATAATTATTGTAGAGCAAATGTTTATTTATTTATATTGTACCAAGCTGATTAGTTTTTCAAAATTTAAGAAGTGTTAAAATAAAAAAAAGATGAAACGTTCCATTCGGCCAAAGTTTTGTCCAACACTGTATTCTTCTAGCCACTGTAAAATTACTGTTTTTGACTTATGGAAATATTGCAGTCTGGGTGCGATATAACAACTACAAATGTCGTAACTTTGAGTTTATTTTTAATTTATATTAAATATACTTTATTTTAAGAGGTTATTATCAAAAATACCTATCATATATTATAACTATAAATAAATCTATCTTACATAAGCAAAAGAAATGTCACAGAAACTGTGGATAAACAATAGTAAAAAATATAACATACGATACCACTTTTCCACAATAAATATTTTATCTATGGAGCGCATTTCGATCGACCATGTCGACGTCATCAGCGTAATACAATAAGGGTCATTTCGATGACCCTTACTGTATTAGGCTGACGACGTCGACATGGTTGCTCGAAATGCACATCCATCCATTGATAAAATATTTATTGTGGAAAAGTGGCATCGTATGTTATATTGTTCTACCAAACTTCTGTCCTACTTATTTTTCCCATCGATGTAAATTCTTTCTTTATTTTCCAGTGAATGACTCGCTAAAGTTCATTAATAGTTGAAGTGTTTATAATAATTCCCTTTTGATTCTCCGATTAATAATGGGGAAGTTATTGCAAGCATAAGAAGAACCATCATTAATGAGAGCACATTTATTTGTAATATCACATGTTGGGCTATTTTCCTCAAACCCAATTATATTTCCACTCTCAATATTTATAAATATCTTTTATTTAATTTTTAATAAATTTGGTAAGAACTAAGTTTTTAAAATAAGAATTTCGTATTAAATGTAACTATCTGGAATGCTATTTCAGCTTTGTTCATGTGTGTCGTTGAAGAGAAAGAGCTACTTCTATTATAGGCGTTGGCTTTCATCTACGCTATTTAAGAGAGAGGAAAATTAATTTTTAGCGCGTTATTATTATTATCATTCATTATTTTCATAAATTATGGTTACCATTAATCTAAACTGAAAGATTAATACTGAAGATAAGGAAGTTTGGCTCTGTCTCTTCCATATGGCAAGCATACAACTCGTTGCCAAAAAATTAGAATAACGGTATATTAGGTTCTGAAGTTATACACGTGTAGAAGTTTTTTCTGGAAGATATACTTACTTCTCTAGTAGACCTCTAAAGAAGAATTAATTCATTTAAAATTAAAAAATTTACATTAAATAAATTGAAGATGACAAAATAATAGAATAATCCCGAGATAGAACAAAAAATTAGAATAATAACAAAAAAATACACAGATCACTTTAATCGAAAACGATTCATCAAATTAATACCTAATTTCGTCGCCTTTGGCTTTAATTACAAGACTTAGCCTATTTGGCATGTTGTTGACCAATTTTCATTTGGATTAATGTCTGGTGAATTATTGGCCATGTAAAACGCAGATATTTTATGGTGAAGACCTTTCTTGGATTTAGGAATATGACTAAATGCAACATCCTCCTGGAACAGAAAGAAATCACAGCAAAGATCTCCAGATGACGGGATCATGAAATTGTCAAGTAGTTCATGATAGACTGCAGCATTTACTACACCTTTTAGGACACATAACTTTCCTACTCCATAAGATTTCATTACGATTAATGAAGCAGAAAATGTCATTGATCTGTTGAGGGAGTTCCAGTTGTAAGCTGCTTATGTCTGTCTCCACACAACTGAGCTAGAGAGAAAGACAAAACACGGATTCGTCATTATATAGTTTGTTACTCCAGTCATACTGTCCCTAAGTAACTCTTTCATTTCGTCCCTTTACATTATCGGAGGTTTAGTTTTGGGAACTCTGGGTTGAATCGCAAAATGATGTAGTCGTCTGCTTGTAGTTCTGCTATAAACAGTTGCGCCACACTTTTTCCCCTCAAGATGAATATATTTAACACTTTTGAAACTGCGTTTCATCACAATGTTCTTCAGTTGTCTGTCCTGGCTCTCACTAGTCTTGCGTTTACATCCACGTCTCATTCGATTTCCTGTAAAAGTTGGATCCTTCTTTTGGTGATTTAACACCTTTGCCACTGTAGACGGTGACCACTTCATGATTTTCGTAATCATGCTTTTCTGGCTGAGTTTTTTCAGTTACATAAAGATCACGTATTGTTCGCTTTCTGATACGATATACGTCCGATTTTCTACCTATGTTGCTCAGTCTGAGCTAAGAAAAGTTGCAATGTCTTTTATATTGAACATTAAAAGGATGTGTAAATCACTTGCAACATTTCTGCTCACCAAATTGTACAATTATGTAAACTATTCTAATTTTTTGTCTCTATCTTGGAATTATTCTAATATTATGTCATCTTCAATTTGTTGAATGTAAATTTTAATTTTTGAATAAATTAATGTTCCTTTTGAGGTCGACTAGAGGTATAAGTACATTACCCAGGAAAAAAGTCTAAAACTGCAGCTACAAAACTTCGTTGATTACTCTCCACTCAAATTTAACTTCAGAACGTAAAATACCGTTATCCTAACATTTTGGCAAGAAGTTGTATGTCAAAGAAAGTTGGCTGGTTCAATATCTCTACCTTATTAATCATTTCAAATTACATACAGTATTCATCTAGCGTTTAAAATAAGACATTAGAATAACAATATTGCCGCATAATTAATTTTTTATTTATGTGAGCTGAAAAAGGGTTGCGAAAAGGAGGAACTGATAATCATATTTTTGAATGGAATAGATTTACTGTATGTTTACGGGGTGATAATTAAGTTCCGTACCGAAACTGATAATAGATACCTATGTCTAATAATATGTATATCGATTATAAAATTATTACGTGTAATGGTTAATTTTCAAAGTATAGGCACATAAAGTACACATACAGGTTAGATGTATCAGTAGTGGATAGTGTACCAGTAATTGACAATTCACGATTTAAAGGCTTTTAATAAAGTAACAAGGCAAGAAAAGGGACTGATCTTACCACCTCCTATTAAACAATGTATTAGGCTTGCCAGAACAGCAAAAAACTAGGAACTTAGCTGTCTATTATAGCCGCAAACACATGTTGTTTGTGCAATGCCTTACCGAGTCGAAAACACCTTGTAATGAACTACTACGGGTAGGTTTGATTACTTGAATTTATTTCATGAATGTTTTCCAACATTTATTATTAAATTTTACGAGAACCTTTTTGTGGATCAGTGGACAATACTTCTAGTTGTAACAGAATTTCAGATGACCAATGTGTTAACTGTTTTAACCCACCGTCAATTATTAGAACCCAGAAATGTAGTGTCACTAGTAATTGATAATTTCTGTGTTTTAAAAAAAAAACAACAAAAATATACTAATGTGATATAGAATGCAGGGTAATAATAAAGGAAACATGATGGTTTTAAGTGTAACTTCTTAATTTCCAGCTGTGTCAATTCTAGGAACTTGACTGTCAATTTCTAGATCACCCACTTTGACATAAGGCCCTATTCGCCGATTCTTTTTGTTGGTCCTGAATCTTGCAACAGAGACGATCAGCAAATAGCCCAGGACAAGTTAGCTTCCAAGAAGAAAACTACTACTGGTAATCTGTTTACTATGATAAGACGTAGCATAGGATGAATTGGATGAATTTTGAAAGTAGGAGAACAATCGTCAAAAATCAAGGATTTCTACGAGCAATTTGTTGGCCAAGATCTGATGATATTGAAGTAATGGAAAACCCTCATTATCTATGGTCCTTGCACTCTACATGGGAGTGGATTGATTTTATTTAATAGTTCAAAGAAAAAAAAAGATAAATGATCTATATGAACACCTTAAGTTTAAGTTTTAAAAAGCACAATTTTAGTTAATGTTAAATACTTTACAATTTCTTAAAAATGCTTGATTTCATCAGCTACTTTTGAATGTTGTCAATTTTTTTGTAAAATTATATAAAAAAATGTGTAATTAAAATATTGTAAATTACTGGTTAAACTGCCTGTCAACTTCTGATCCAATTAAATGTCAACTACTGGTGATTCATTCATTAGTTAGGAAAAAATTCAATAACTTAATAGGTTTTAAAGATATAATAATTAAATAGAGATTGACACATTCTGCATAATATTTATAATTTAATGGTATAACTAGAAAAGTTTCAAAATGCAATTTGATTTACGTACACAATTTCGTTTTAGAGTAATGTCTTAAACTGTCACTTACTGGTACATCTACCCTACAAGATGTAAAGAAACTTCCAGAAACGGTCATAAAAGAAAGGTCAATCTTAGGAAAGTGTCCACAACCCCTTAGAGTAAGAGCTGAGAAGTTGCAAAAACTAAATTTTTGTGTCATGATAGATGTACAAGTTGTTTACGAACTTGTGTATAAACTTTTGGGGGTGATTGAAAACCTTATTTTGAACATACTTTGCCAATGACGTCGGGGTCGCAAATGAATCGTTGGTACATAAAAAAATTTTCAAATATCATACACACAATGACCGCCTGAGATCTCCTTAAAATAATGTATATCCAGAAAACGGAGAAATTAGAAAACTTGATACCGATGTGCACAACGTTTTTAATAACCAAAATACATAAAATTACAAAAACTGTTCAAACTGTTGACTACGAGCAACAATGTATGCTTCACAGCATTTTGTCATTGAATTTTTGATATGGCCAAAAATCCCTACAGTGTCTCTTACATGGTCACTTGCAGTCAAATTCTCACTACCAGCTCCATTTCCGAATACACAAGAATATCGCATACAACATCCTTCAGATGTCCTTAGAAGAAGAAGAAATTTTAAGGGTTTAGGGCTCATGGCCAACAGTTCGAACACCTTTTGTAATTTTACTAACATGTAGTATTTGGTTATTAAAAACTTTGCGACCATCAGTATCAAGTTTTCAAATTTCTCTGTTTGGTAGGAATACATTAAGGAGAAAGAATATTATGAGGAAGTCTCAGAACACTGTGGTATGTTTGACGTTTGACAATATTTTATGCATTAAGAATTCATTTGCGACCCCCAGTTTATTGGTCAAATATATTCAAAACAAAGTTCTCTACCATCTCTAAAAGTTCGTAAACTTCGCAAACTTTTGTAGAAAAAATGGCAATTACATATTTGTAGAGCGTCGCTGATTTAGTAGAAATAGTTTCATAAATTTTTAGCATAAAAATTGTAAAATGGGACAAAAAGGAAGTGTTGGTTTTGAAATACAGATGAAATTTTGAAGAGGGTGATCCAAATATTTGGGATAAAATTTATATAAAACGTTTTCGAGAATTTTTCTCATCATCAGTAGCATAAAACATTTTTGAATGGTGAAAACAGTTGAAATAAGAATTTAACTATTGATAAGAAAACAATTGATATAAAGATGATGAAGCTAAGTTGGTTGTAACTGTTGGTTATGATTGTTGCTATTGTATACTAGGGTAATTGTTGTTTAAAAGTAGTGTCCATTTATTGTTTAACTCTATTGATGGCTTGGCCAAATTTTTGTTATTTGTGTAAGAAAATGGGGCTACAATATCCCGATATCCTGACGCACTGCGTCAGTTAAGTAAGGTTCCTGGGGGATAATTATGGAAATAAGTGGTCGAATGAATAATTAATCATTTATAAGGACTGCGCCAGTGAATTATACTATTCACAAAGTTTTTATGATAATTTAGGATTTATCCCATTAGCTTACACACTAAAATCTCCGCACACAGGCCGGCCAACGAGGGAAGAAATAGGCACGTGAAACGGTCTTAACAATCAAATAAAATGTTTATTGATCATATAACAAAAGATATAAAACAATAACGTTTGGTAATTTGAAATAAAAGATGTGGATAAATGAATAATGAAATTCAATTAATATGATGTTCAATTTAGGAATGCAAATTGAGAATAATTCAAATTGTAATAATGACAGACATTGTATCAAATTGTATCAATCTGGATCATCGTAAAGTATAAATAAGGAAACAATTTTCATGTAAAGACTTGGCAATCAACTTATATGATGTACAGTAAGGTAATCTATCAATTTAAAGAATTGAATAGATAAGTATTTACGAGGTAATGATTGGTAATTTCTTGAATAATAGTGATTATAAATCAGAATGAGTTTTGTGTAAATCTTTACTTAAAGAGGGTAATCAATTGTAGAAATGTTTAAACCATATCTAAATGCGAAATTGGAATGACTGATTTAACAATTACTAAGTACAATAAAGATTAACAATCTAATTTCTAAGATTTAATGGAATATAGCAAATGGTCTGTCTGGATCAGGTAAGAATTTAGGGAGAGTATAATTTAAG
Organism: Rhysida immarginata; assembly: GCA_023313115.1. Lineage (NCBI taxonomy): Eukaryota > Metazoa > Arthropoda > Chilopoda > Scolopendromorpha > Scolopendridae > Rhysida > Rhysida immarginata. The sequence goes on from JAHWFO010006271.1 coordinate 2,386,619, forward strand.
CTCTCTATGAAAAATATACTACTTTAATGTAAAATGTATCTGTCTTTCCCACTATCTGTCTGATTAAATAATCCGTTCCCAATTTTGAATGTAATAATATGAAACAGAAAGAATGGCCATTGAGACATAAATGGAAATGGGTTATACCGTGGTCTTCTCAATCTGTCCGCTCTTGGATGTCTTTCTCGGTCTCTGGCTACGTCGAAACGTCCGGGGGGGGGGGGTCTCCTCCGAAGTGGCTGGTAGATCGCTCCGCTAGGCTCCTTCTTCCACGATGAAATTATGTACCTTTGGGGCTGGTTACTTTCTCTCCAACTAATACTGGCAATCCATGAACTATTTAAATTGATGGAGTTGGTTCTCAGCTAGGCGGATACTCTTTAAAATCCTCGACTCGAGCGAACACAAAGATAAATTTGTTGTGAACTTAAATTAAACAACTAAAACTTAAAACATTTGAATTAAGCCTACTTTTTAGAATTTCTCATCTGAAATACCAGATGAAGGCCGAATTAAGCTAAAAATTGAGTAGCGACGCCGCACAACCGGCTATCACGAAAGTTAAATCACTACTAACGTCTTCTTCACTTAGAACAATGACAAGACAGATTCAAATTCAATAACCAATCAGGTGTTTAGAAACGCTGACCATCCACCAAAAAAGGTGAATCTCCCTGTCTATCAAAGTCCGTCGACACCTCTCCAACTATTCCTATACTAAAAGCTCTTGGCATTCACGTGATCATTTCTTATCTCTTTGCTCACTTCAGATTCCAAAGTTCAATCCTTACCTTGTTCTTTCTCGTTGTCTTTCTACCCCATATCCTGTTCTCAAATTCGTTGCTTGTTTATTTAGCTATCTATGGCAATACTATTTAGGTCCTTGAAAACAAAACCAACAACTAAAACAATGAGATGTAAAATGAATCTCACTTTCTCCCCTTGCGACTTATGCCAAAAGTGACACTTAAAAACGATTCTTAACAAGCGCAGAAAAAAGAAATAATTAAAATAATAAACTTTATTTAATTCTACTCTAAGTTAAATCCTTCTAAACTTTATAAAATCTTAATTCCAAATCTAAATAGACAATTATGAACGCGAGTATAAAATAGCTCATCTACACAATTAATCTGAATATTCTAATTCTGGCTAATTAATCCTCAAACCTTACATTTGTAATGATATTTATTGTTTCTTTAATTAATCTTTTTTTTATAATTTTCTTCTTTTCCAATGATTTTTGTGTTATTCCAATCTGGTGTGTGGTTTTCTTTGATACAATGATTTACTAAATGGTTGTTTTTGTCTTTGTGGCGAAGTGCTCTTTCATGTTCTTTTAATCTTATTTCTAATTGTCGTTTAGTTTGACCTGTGTAGATATGTTCACAATTTTTACATGGTATTTGATAAATTATATTTCTAGTGTTCCAGTTTTCTTTATTATTTTGACATATTTCTTTGAAATCGATATTTGTGTTATTATTTTGATTGATTGTTGATTTTAGGTTGGTGGTGGTTATTAATGTTTGGTATAGGGTTGGTCTGAATTTCGTTCAAGGACCCAAGAGTATTGGCAGAGTTGGAAAAGTTGTTAGGATCGAATTCGAGACGGGATGTAGGAGGGTAAAATGTTTTTAAGAACAAACTAAGAGCGAACCTTGAACCGTGAAGAGAGCCAGATGTGACTAATTGTCACGTGAGTGATAAATTTCAAACAAATTGAGAAATATTACCAAGTTCTCGATTGGTAGAAGAATCACCTTTTGGCGGTTGTCTAGTGTGTGTTCGAACGTTTGATTAGTTAAGGAAACTGGATCTGTTTTGTCAGTAGTTCCAGAGAAAAAAATCGTCAGTAGACTGTTTGAATTTTAAGAGAACCGGATGTGCGGTTCGCCTACTCATTTAATTTTTATACTTAAATTCGGCCTCTGTCTGAAATTCAAAATGATGTCAGATAGGAAGTTTCAGATTAATTTCTAGTTCGTTTTCTTTAACGTTCACACCACGTTAAACCTTTAGCTCGATGACGAGGTGTTTTTATGCGTCAACCACCTAGCTGAGAACCAGCTCCATCAATTTTCATAGTTAAGAAAGTTAATATTAGTATGAGAGAGAAAAACCAGCCCCGAACGGTACATAATTTCATCCTGGAAGAAGGAGCCTAGCAGAGAAGCCTACCAGCCACTTCTGAAGAGGAGTCCACCCCCTCCAGATGTTTCGACGGAGCCAGAGAGTGAGTACCACATCCAAGAGCGGACAGATTGAGAAGACACGGTAAAAAGCCCATTTCCAATTTAATGTCTCAGTGGCCATTCTATTCACATTTTTCTTTATTACAATTCCTATTTACTTAAAATGGGAACGGAACATTCTTATTCATAAAATTCTAATGGAAAAACAATTACACTTCAGAGTCAAGTTACATTTCAGTTCTTACAAGAATTAATTCTATCACCCCTTTAAACTTTAATTGAATCAGTCTGATCATTTTGTTACCTTACATTAAGTCTTGCCATTCGTTATAATGTTGCCAGAAAATTCAGTAATTAATTTAAGTTCAGTCAGAAGAAATTATTTCTTTACTGTTAAATCATTTGATACAAAGTTCCACAGAACAGTTGATTCAATATTTCTATATTTTAATTATCATTATTAAAGAGTTAAGACCTTACAAGTCACTTGAGAATAATTTTAAATCTATAAATCTATAAATTAAAATTGTCTGAATTTCCACAATCTATTCTTGTGCTAAAGATTTATAAGTACATTCATTACAATTATCTTAAGTCAATTCCGAAACTCTTTCATTTATTTCTGAAATACAAATTATTTGTTTAATACAATTAAATACAAAGTCTTTCTTTTTACAAATTGAATTATTCCAAAGATTTTATTCTTTAAATTGATATCTAATTGATACATTGTTTTACACATCATTGATTAAATTTTATTTCTAATTACCTCAAATTCTGTTTTATACAATTGTTGAATGTTCCAAATAAATATTCTATTTTGTATGTTAAAACTGCCTCGAGTACTTTGATTTTCTCCTCACTTGGCCGGGCCTGTTTTAAGCAGGAGGTATCTACTGTGCCCGCGCCACGAGAAGGCGGTTGCGTTTCCAAAATCTCTCACATGGCGCGCTAGGTGCTTTGGCCAATCCATTTTTCTATAGGGTAGAAGTAGTTATGCTGGAGAAAGAAACAAATGCTTCTCTACAGAACATCAATTTTTGTTCGTTATTAAGTACCGAAAGGTGCTTTATGCTATCAGTGTGGGGAAACGTGTCTGTCCGTCTGTCTGTCTGTCCGTCTGTCTGTCTGTCTGTCTGTAACTCAAACTCCTCCGAGGTTATGAAAGATTTTCAAAATCTGTTTTCGTCAGTCGATGAATATGGTTCATGGCACGAACCAGTTACAAATATTATCTAAATCGGTTCATTGGCACGTGCACAAATGGTACCTCTATTTTCCCGCCCAGCAATTTTCAATGGGAAGAAATATTGAGTATTATATCAAACAAATCGTAATGACGAGATAGATGCGGTTATTCATTACTATTTTCGTCAGTCGATGAATTTGGTACATGCCATGAAAAAATCATAAATTTTATCTAAATCGGTTCATTAGCACGTCCACAAATGGTACCATCACGACCCCACCTAGCAATTTTCAATGGACAGATATATTAAGTAATATGTCAAACAAATCTTAATGACGAGATACAAGCGAATATAAATTACTATTTCTGCCAATAAATATGGTTCAGGAAATGAACCATTTTGAAAATTGTTGCAATCGAAACATTGGCACGTGCACTAATGGTACCTTTATGACACCTTCAAAAATTTTCAATGATAAGATATGGCATGTAATATATCAAACGACTTAGAATGATGTGTCATGAATGATTATAACGTAAAATTCATGATAATCCAAATTGGTTTCA
>JAHWFO010006271.1:2390579-2416796 GCA_023313115.1 Rhysida immarginata
TTGGTTTCAAGGAACCTGGTTTAGTGGAACCATTATGGTTCATTGGACCTTTCACTGCTAAAATATGGCATGTAATATATCAAACAACTTGGAATGATGTGTCAAGAATGAATGTAACGTAAAATTAATGATAGTTGAAATTTTTTCAAAGGTACGGGGTTTAATGGTATCATAATGGTCCATTAGAAACTTCCAATGTTAACATAGGACGGTTTAAAAATATAGTTCCGCGAATGGTTTAGTTTAACCTTTCGGTACTTGGTTATGTCATTCCTTAATGGTTTATTTTAAATTAACTTTTCAGTGCAGAGTTTCATATTTTCAATAGTTATTTCAAAATTAAGTGAAAACCATCCCTAGAAATGCCTAATCAAAAACAATTTAATTAACTCAATGAAATAATAAAACAACACATCATTTATTCAATACAGTATTACACCTTTTTGGCTCGTGTTATTAATATAGAAGAATTAATTCTTCATATTTTTGAAGACAGCGGCCCCATCATTTCATTGTCAGTTTCTTCATCGGTCTCGTCTTCGTCTTCAGAAACTTGAATAAGTAAATTTTCTACCTCTTCTGTGATGCCATCGTTGTTCCAGTACATTTTTCCACTTTTTTCACATGGTCACACGCTGACTTCCATTTGGCTTCAGTAACTTGCTTTAATGCGGTTTTACTCAGTTGAAAGAGATCGTTGAATGACAAATTGGACAATGTATTGTTATGGCGAATATAATTTTTCATGTCGGCCCATACGAATTCTATTGCATTCAAGTCACAATGATACGGTGGTAACCTGATAAGGGTATGTCCATTTTGTTCCAAAATTTTCTCAAGAGAATACGTTTTTTCAACTGACTTGTGCTTGTTAATTAATTCTAAAAGTTCAAATTTTCGTGACTCTTGATTGAACGCGACTTGTCTGCGCCTTAACCAATCTTGCATAACCGATTTTAATGAATTTTGGGTTGGTACCTTTTCTACTTGAACTGTATGGTATGGTGCATTGTCGGCTACCACAACAGAATTCAGCTTCAGATTTGGAATCAATTTGTCAACAATCCACTTTTCAAAATTTATTTGATTCATTTGTCCATGGTAATCTCCAGTGCTTGAGGATGCTTTGTACAACAATTCAGCGTTAGTGATAAAACCATCAACTCCACCTGCATGCACAACTATTATACGTCTTGCTGAATTAACATCTACAATAACACTCGTTTCGCTGTTCTGCCAACACTTTTTGAACGTCAAGCTTGAATCAACCCATGTCTCGTCAATGTAGACTACTGGTCTTTTTTTCTTCTCGATAGCGTCTCATTTTTCTGAGATATTTTCCACGCCATGCAATAATGTCAGATCTTTCCATTAGAACTGCTCGTTTGTTTTTGCATTTTCTCCATCGATATCCGAACCTATGAAGTATTTTTCGCAATGATGACTCGCTCCAACGAAAATTAATTTTCTCTTTCAGAATTGGAAGCAATTTTGGAATTGTTGGAAATTTTCTTTGCGAAACAATCATCTCATTAATTGTTTGACGAATCACATCAATATCAAAGTCGTCAGTAGAATCCAAAATATTTCTCCAAGCAGGCCGTGGTCTTCTTTTACCTGGAGATGTTATTTCTCCTTTTGATCTTCTTTCTTTTCTAATTCGTTCAACTGTCCTTTCGCTGATTCCAAGCGCAACTGCAGCTCGTTTCGACGATTTAGTAACAGGGATGGCTTCTAATTTCTTTTTCGCAAACATCATCAAAATATGAAATGACGTTCAGAGCAACCTTCCTTTCTTCAGAATGTAACGTTTTCCCTTTTACCATTTTTGCACGAATTTCCATATACAAAAATAACTTTTTCCAAGCCCTGATTAACTTTGCAGTATACTACTCCTACCCTTTAGCAAAATGGATTGGCCAAGGCAGCTAGCGCGCTATGTGAGAGATTTTGGAAACGCAGCCGCCTTCTCGTGGCGCGGGCACAGTAGTTTGTGTGAATGGGATAACTCTAAATTATCATAAATACTTTGTGGAAAGTATAATCCACTGGCGCAGTCTTTCTAAATAATTAATTATTCATTCGACCACTTAATTCCATAATTATCCCCAGAAGCCTCACACAACCCATCTTATTATTAATCGCCATCTCTTTAATTAAAAAATAATAAAAAAAATTGTCAGAGCAACAAATAGAATAATCATTATGCACAAACAAATAGAATAATCAGAGCTTAAATATCTCATTATGTACAAAGAATAAGAAATGAGTTAATTAAATAATTAAACTAAATTTCTCTGAAAGTATTAAACTGAGACATAAAGTGTCAGCGGATAAAATGATCAGTTTTTAAAGCTCTTTCTAATGATATAACATTTAACAGAACATTTTCAGATTTTTTCAATAGTCACAAGGAAACGTCATGTAATGACTGAATATTGTCTTATTACAACAATCCCTGGCTTCTGATGGATTGTCGTAACTTTCTTTGTTGGCTTCAGATGCGCATGTGCAGAAGTGCCAATTTTGCTCTTACAAAAAATGCTTTGCGTTTTAATATATAAGACTAGAAGCGAACCACGGCCTCCTAGACTACTACCAGGCCTGAACATGACGGTCAATAATGTATTGTTGAAGCACTAAGATTATAGCAACTATAATCGAGCAGACTCGACCGCCATTACGGAGCCCACTTGTAATAGCCCTCGGACCGCCATTACGGAGCCCTCGTCAAGAGAGGGCCATATAAATGAAACTAGAAACATATTTTGCGATTCGCGTTCTGTATTCTCCTTGCGACTCGCAAGGAGATTACACGGTATTACATGTTTCTAGCTTCATTTATATGCCCCTCTCTTGACGATATGAGGCAACATTATGCTCTTTTGACATATAAATATTAAAAAAATTTCTTCGAAATGTTGGTAATAATAGCTTCCATCGCACATGCATATACTAATCTGATACTGCTCTTTCCGTTTCTTCCAATTTTAGCCATTTTCGCAAAGATTTTAATCAGTAAAATAAAAATCCTCGCTCTTATAGCATGCATTACTATTACAAGTGGGCTCCGTAATGGTGGTCGAGTCAGCTAGTATAAATATAGTAGCTCTAACTAAGATTATGACGTTGAACTAACTTCTGTAATAGCACCACCAGTTTCACGTAACAATGCTTTATCTTTTCCATGTTCAGGCCTGTTAGTATCTAGAAGGCCGTGAGCGAACCCACCCGTCAGAGATCCTTAATACTAACGAGATATGACATTAACACATTTTCCATTGTTGCCTTTGTAATTCCGTGATAGCAGGAAATGATATCTGAACCATACTTTTGCTTTTTCCTACTACACCAGAGGGAGTTGTAGGAAAAAGCCAAAGTAACGTTCAGATATCGTTTCCTGCGAGCATCGCGAGAAACTGACGTCATTACGTAACATGCATAAATAACGTTACTTCTTTTTGCAATTTTATAGCTTAGTGACGTAAATTGCATTCATAAACCCTTTACTTTCAAATTTTGATCTATTTAATGTTGGCATTGAAATAAAGAATTGAATTAATAAAGAAAATATTAGAAGAAAATATTAGAAATTTATTCGTGTTATTGTTAGATTAAATAAGAAAGCCATCTCTCTTAGGAAATAAAATAGATATATTTAATACATAAATTAATAAATAACAATAGGAAATTAGCAATATTTCAGAATAAATATTAATAAATAATAAATAAATGAATAAAATGTAATTAAAAATTAATAAATACACATTATTTACAAGCATATTCAGTTTAGAAACGAAGTGAATTATATAATAAACTTATACAGAGAAATAATAAAATTAATGATGAAATTATTTTATAAACTTAAAATTATATAAAGTTATTATTTCTTATAGTTTTTATTATATATAAATAAAATATGAAAATATCTAAAATAATTTAACTTCATTTTTACATTTGGAATAGATGTATTTTAAGTTGAAAATTAAAAAGAAACCAACAAATTTTTAAAATGAACAGCATATATCCATCACACAAAATGTAGAATTTTTTTTAAGAATTTAGTGTTTTTGTGCTGATAGACTTTGAACAATATAAAGCATGTTGTTTAAACAATATCTCGCGGCACATCGTTAATTTTTGGTCATTTTTAAATTCAGCTTACATTTATAAGCCTATCCAGCACGATCTATAGATATTCATGGTCATCGAGCTCCATTGTTAAAATGAAGCTAAAGTTTCTAGCTCCCGGTAGGGCGAGAATTCTGTTGAAAAGTGGCGCTGCATGTACAATCGGCCAACTGCGCCTGCAGCGCCACCCTATCGGCATATAGAAACTTTACTTTCATATTCAGTTTCAATGAAAATCTCTACCGCAGGTTGCGGTCGGCCTTAGTACGATCTATACGGCACCTGGCGCGATCTGTTTTCCTTAGCTTCTCGAAACAATGGAAAATGGCCGAAGCTCGATGACCATGAATATCTATAGAACGTGCTATCCAGGAATAAATGACATGTGCTCTTGGTCTAACACTTCCGTTATTAAACCGAAACTAAAAGTCAGATTTGAAAAATGAAAACAGTTTATGACATAAAATTGGCCGTGACGTCGCAATGACGTCATAATTGAGGCTGCCATCTGGTGTAGTGGGATAAAATACATATGCGCAAACAAATCTGCGCATTACATCAAACAACATTGTTTGTCATATCTCGTTAGTATTAAGGATCTCTGCCACCCGTTTGTGTAATCGGGAAATAACCGATTGTTAGATTTTTTCTTTGTTGTGACAACGTCCACCGTCGCCGATTTTATATAAATGATTATATATTTTAATAGTAGAGAATATTAAACGATTTAAACAAAAGAGGATTTTTGTAAAAGTAACGGTGGTATGAATTAGTGTATATTTTATTAAAAACTAAAATATAGAGAAAAGCATGACATGACAATTAACATGAAAAGTCTTTTAAACCCTCAAATAAACAGATCAAATTGCACACTTGGATGAAAAAATTTTTAATCTGTTTATGGTGTTCTTTACATACACTGTTTAAAACTTAAACGAAATCAAAAACGCGATAATGAACAAAAAAAAATGTCTATCCATATCGGATTCGAACTCCGCCATTCGAGACAGTAGATAGAGACTTTAACGATACTGCTATCAGCCGCTATCTCTTATTATTGTCAGCAGTATCGTTAAAGTTTCTGCCAAGCGTATACCTGCTACCTTATTTTCATTCAGAAGGGACAGGTCCATACATTCCTTTAGATAGATCTGACTTTTATGAGTCTAGCACCTTTTGTATTAGATTGTTTCGAGAGTTTCTGCTACACCCTATATCCAAATAGCCAATCAAAAAAAAATATATCAATAAAGTTCCATCTTATTTCATAATAGGTTGTTTCATGCCTCTATGTATGTATATGTATGAGTATTTAATATGCCTATGAAATCATTGAATATGAACCGTGGCAGGCATTATTTTTACTCAGTATGTTATTGGGCATAGGTGTTATCTATAGTAATTTAGGTTCAGAATTTTATTATAATTCCGTGAGGTTTCCTAATAAGTATTCATTGAACATTATCGGCATCTGATCACTAATGCTGTAAAATAAAGTGAAATTAATGCTTAATAATTTCAAATAACAACCAATCACGATTGAATGACTTATCATTTAACGCAGAAAAAATTTCCGGCTTTAATTAAAGTTTATAAATCTTATAGGAATTTTAATGTCGGTCTAAATTAAAGTTTATGGGGAAAAAATGTTACTTGCGAGTTTCCTAAAATAAAAGAAAATATTCGTAGTGTAAGGGAACGAAATTTTCATTTGTTCTCTTTAGCTTACATAGAAAACAAGTAGTCTCAGTATGCCCAAAACAAGTGTCAATTACAGGAAAGCAATTTCAACTAATTGAATTCTTCAAGAGACAATTAAGCCATTCAGCTACATTAATCCCGAATCAATAAATTCTTTCGAATAATTTAGTGAATAGACCCGTCTTCCTCTTTCTATTAAGTTGAATGGGTACTTCACAATCCATTGACTGAAATTTCTAAGTATGAATTTTGTATAAATTAAAAGGCCATATCGTTCGTTATCTATTGATTCTCTATTTTTAACAGTTAACTCTTTAACGTGGAAACAACGCCCCCGTTCTTATATAAGTCGACTTTTCATTCAACTCTTGTTTATTGTTAATTTGCGCATAATTATATTTGCCTTCAAATTTCTTTTTACCAAAAATATTCATTCATCGTTACAAATATTATTACGCTTTGTGGTTCTTTTCAGAAAGTTAAGCAGCTTCGTAATCTTGACGGTTTTTTTAAAGCAAGGGACGCTTTATTTAATGATAAAAACGGACCTCTTGTCCACAACTATTTTTATTTACTGTATGTACATTTGGGTTTTCATGGTTCAGCAGAATATAACATTATTCAACAAGTTACACAATTTGAAGAGCCAATCACAAAAGAAATTACAAAGAATCAATGAGAAAAATACAAAACTAAGAACATAAAGGAAAAGAGATAACAAATCCAATCTAAATTGAACAAAGATTTGAATAATAAGGCTTTATTGAATAATAATTAGATTGATCGATTTTAAATTGGTTTTATAAGATTAATAGGCAGTTAAATAGCCAGGAATAAATTTTAAAAACTGGAATTTTACTTTGGCAGGCAACCTTTAGAGCAGAATATGTAACTTAACTTAACCAAACCTTAAATTCTGCATATACTGGCGATTTTTATCGCACGTCTTTTTTTTTTTAACAAGGTGAGATGCAATGACCAATATAAACAATAAATGAACTCGTAACACAACAAACAGGTACACTTTTCCATCAAGTTTTTGTTCACCATGAATACGCAAATTACAACATCTATGTATGGACATTCATGTAAGTAAAAGGTTTGTGGAAAAATTGACATGTTTATTGTGTTTTGTTAATTGATATCACAGTACTTATAATAATGCTTATCTTTTTGTTCTATAGTAAATTAACCCCTTCTCGAGCTGAACACCTGCAAGTCACAGAAACTTTGAGCACTGCTTGGCGATTTTGCGAAACTCTTTCTGGAAAGTTTGGTATTGCAGCCATTGTTTTTTACCCTTCTTAATTCTTTCCCATTATTTGGATAAAAAAGACCGCCAGTATGCACAATCCTTTATAAATCCTCTAATCCAACGGCACTCACTATTTTATTGTGGTCAGAAATTTCTCAAAGTGATGTTGCCAGAAATTATCAAACACAATTGCGAAAACAGCAGTTGATAAGTATACAGTTGATGTGGTAAAAATTTATTAAAAACATTTAATAATCACAAAACTTCCCTCTGATTTAATAGAATGGGCGAAGAACATGCTAAAAACTTAAAAATTAAAACCATTGAGTAGAAACTATCCCAGGTACAGTTGCTATTATGGTTAGATTAGTAAATGATTTAATACACTGAATCAAAAAGAATGTATTTATTGTCATGTGGTAAAAGCAGCGGTTACTCAAAAAGTAATAAAGCAAAATATTTATTTAGCAGGGTAAATACTGATGACATACAAAACTGATGAACACATCAGATGAACAATAATATTCCAAACAAGATTATACAGCATTATTCATCAATATTAGTTTCAAGCAAAATGATATAATAAAACATTCCTAGACTGAAACTGACAGCATATACGAAAATTTGCCGACACACAAATAGAGGCGATGACGGGCTAGGTCGAACTTTCAATATACGAAGGATGAATCCTAACCGGCTGTCGTTCTATATCGCTGAAGTACTTACTCTGTGTGACGACGGGACGACTTCGTGCTCACAACGGAGAACTATTTGCTGATATAAATAAGCCCGAAGTGAAAATGAATATATTCTAATTATTGTGGTAAAAAAGCTGACGTTTCGGTTAGAGGCTATCCTATGTCAAAACAAAGAGGATAATAGGAAATTATCCTGAAAGTGATAATAGGAGGACAATCGACAATCGAGCATTGAAGTGTACATTTGTTCAGGTGGGACGGAAGCAGTGCTTTCACATAGGTCACCAATTCAGAGTAAATACTAAATGAAATACTCTGAGGTAGCAAGAAGCCTGACTAACCCAAGAAATCTTCCACATTATGAAAAAAATAAAAAAAAAAGATTGACGATTGTCAGAAGTCAAAAAAGAAAAAAAGAGGGGTATGACATCTTCCAATAATCCGGGAAGGAAATGTTGACAATGTCCTCAAAGTTGACATCAAGAATCGAAAGGGATCTATGGTAACAATTAGCGTATTTAAATGTTGCGCAATCGACAGAGGACGAGAGAGCAGAAGCATGATGTATTCGTCAGCAAAATAAACAGAGAGAGTATGGCCGAAACAAGACGGAGAGAGAAACACTTGAACAGCGTGCAGAAAGACAAGGGCAAGACCACCTTCGACATGAAGCTTTTAGAGCAAACGAAACTTCTGAAGATATACAAGCGCGTCAACTCCAGTTCGGCTTGCACTTGCTATTGCATCAACAAAGCGCAAGGACAGGAAATTAGCGAGAGTCAGTTTGGAGAATCCGTGCTTTCCATATGAGCAGGTGTACGTAGCACGCTCACGCGTTGAATCTCCAGAGAATTTTTTCATCTATGCTTCTGCGGATCAAACAAACATGTCGTCTATAAAAGAGTCCTGGAAGATAATACTCTGCATGTTGACTTTGTTAAATGTTTATTAGCAATACATTTTCTTCAATAGAATTATCTTCAAGAGAATCAACATTCAATAACTTTTCACTTTCCTAGAATCAACGGCAACACCAGACTTTAAAGAGTAAATAAAGAATGTTCTGTGAGGATATTTACACGCCAAACCTCAGATGTTTAAATTATTGATGAAAATAGGAAAGAAAATTCCACAGCCTGGATTCGAACCAGGAACCTTCAGCTCACCGTGGTGATGCGTCAACCAATCGCGCCACCGTGGACATGGAAACATTACGCTATTGTAGCACCCCAGAAAAAACTTTTGAGCTCAAAGACGATTTTGGATAATTTTATTGTTTACGTCGAGAAAAAAATTAATTTTCTTGGATGCTATATAATGGACACTGAGAATATTTTCCTTGAGAGAATGGTAAGTTCCTCTCCTGCTACCTCGAGATGTGTTTGCAGCAGTGTATTGGTGTCCGAAATCGTTTACCTAAAAGGAAAAGGATTGATTAGAAAATTAATGCGATAAATAATACAAGCCAATGGTTTTAATTGTGTATTATATCACTATAACATGTTACTTGCTGACTTACCATTGTTATTTAACTATGAGAGCAACAATGCAAGAGCAACGGAAGGATTCGACATTGTTGCAGGCTCGATTACCAGGCGACGGAGGGTTTAGTTTTTTTGAAGTTAGTTGTTGTCCGACTTTTGAATTAGAGGTCGACATGAACCCCCCGGGGAACATGAGAAGATTAGAGTCGCGTTTTCCCTGCCTAGAATCAAGGCAGGCAGTATTAAAAGAATTTAAAATCCAGTAATGAAAAGAGTAATTCAGAACCTTCAGGCAAGGCTCTTGAAGATTAACGTGCTCGACGGAAAAAAAAACGCAACTGCTTAGGCCTAACACTTAGCTAAGGAACACGCGCATTTCCAAGGAAATGTCCAGTACGGGTCGTCAATTTCAGGCCATATTGTAAATATGAACCTTTGCTGTCTAGGTGTTTTATTTTTTTATTTTCCAGCGCATTAGAGACAAAAGAAATGGAACATTGGGAACCGCTTAGAGTTCAACATAGACGCCGCTCATGGAAAGCAGTGTTAGAAAATCTGAAACCGGGTAAAAAGACGAGAAAACCAGGTCGTATTTAGCTACTACTTGTAAGTTGACGGGTCCCTACTAACACGATTAACGTTACCCTTCAGAAATGGCCGGCCAGGTGGCCGAGAGGGCTAGGGCGTAGGCTTTCTAGTTCTCGAGTCAGCCTGACCGTGGGTTCGTATCCCGCCGTGGGCATGGATGTTTGTCCCGGGCTGCCTACAGATATAACTTGTGTAAAAGGCGCAAAATGACCATAGTAATCGACCCTTCAGAAATCTCCCTTACCCTGGCCGCCGGCCCCCCCCCCCCACTTACCTGTCCTCCCGTTGATGAAGCGTTTTATAGACCAAGGTCGGAAGAGGAGAAATTCCCTACGCGTGCCCCTCTAACCTGTAAAAGAAAGATAAGCTGTATTTGGACTAGAAATCAACACATGGGAAACAAGCGTAAAGATAATCTGAAAAAATTCGAATCCTTACCTGTGAACTCTATTTATGAACACTCTCCCCGGGAAAGCTGAAATGTCATGTTTTAATTTAAAGTTATTTAAAGGTACATCAGATTTAATCGTTTTTTCAAAGAAAACCACTGCCTTTGAGGATAGTTTCTTAGTAAATTAATTATTTTCACGTTTTGGGCTTAATTTGAAATGTAAAGAAAGAAACACGTTCTGTTAAAGAAATTCGTAATTACTTTAATTGATTTTAGAAGGAATGAACTTAATTTTTTTTATTTTCAATGCCTTGTAGGTGAAAGAGGAAATATAGATCCCCATAGCCAATCTTAAAAGTTTATGTAATTATTGAAATGATTTGTAGTATAGCTTGAAAATAAAAATAACCACAGGGTAAAAATTTAGTTCGACACCGTTGTCGTGCGTGGTTATTACCAAGACAATATTCAGCTTCTAGGGCAAAATAAAAAGTCCTTGCTACTCCCCTCCCATTGATAGTTTTAAGTAACAGGTAGGGTGGGATTAGAGTAGTAAACTGTAGACAAATGACTCCCCACTATTAATGGATGTAGCGCAGGGCACCAGGGACTAAATTAGATGGTACAAGCCATAGCGTGACCGTTACACTATTTACGTGTCCTTAGGGCTAGTTAGAGTGGTACCTAGTACCAGACTTTGTGTATCAACATCCCAATCAACAAAACGAGTGTCAACCAAAATCTACGAACTAAAGTCGTCAAGGAACGACATATAACTTTTCCATCAAAAACTGCAAGTATACATCCCATAAATACTGACATTAAAAATTATATCATCCACTTTAAATATTTAATTAATTTCATTATTTCCAATTTTCTAAAATGTAACTAAATCTATATTAATAAGTCAATCTGTCTGTCTTGTATATTCGCGATAATCTCTAAAAAGTTATTGAAAAATTTACCCTAAATAACCTGTTAAACCAACACGAGCGAAGCCAGGTATTACTCTAGTTTATTAATACAATTTAATTAATCAAATTAAATTGAATATACAACAATTGAATTGAAAAATTTGATATGATGATTGATGAGAATGAACGAGCTGTGTACGTTGTGCAATCGAAGCCAACCATTTAGATCGATTAACTAGCGAGATGCAAAAAAGCCAAATTACAACAAAGGATAGTGCTCGGGTAGCAGACTTCTGTTGTCTCATCCTTTTGAGTTTTGCCATGTGGGACACCTGGTTTCTGCTCTCTAGTTTTCCGCTTGTGGGAAAGCGCTTTACTCTGAGGGAAACAAGATTTAATAACACTTTTTCATCTTCACTTTCGTCACAAAAAAAAATATTTGAATATTTCTGTCCTACAAATAATGTACAGTCTAGTACATAAAGGTTTAGATTTAAGTCATAGTTGAGCACGTGAATAGCACATCCCAAGCGTATATCTACTACCCTATTTTCATTCAGAAGGGACGGGTCCAGTCTAATCTGCTTTGACTCTCGTTAAAGTACCCGATTTTGCAACCGATCAACATCCGGTAAGCTCAGTTCCTAAGGAGCAGGCAAAAACCTTTTTGCACCCGACTATACTTCCAACAGCTTTTTCCAACAGTCTAAACCCTGCTTCATAGCCAAAGGAACAGCAGCAGTAGTATATGGCTTTAAAAGAAAGTGATTGCGGGTTTTCAGCATACAGCAAGTTCACGAATAAAATTTTATTCGAAAATGGAAGATTGTGAGCCCGTATCATAATTTTCAAAAATCACTTTATCTCCATTTTCTTCTTATATTTTCATCTTTCTTTTTATACAGTTGTAATATATACAGTATTATATTATTCCCAAACCTACCACTCTTCATACATCTCAAAAATATCACCTCCTCTTCTAGAACCTCTGTGACGTTTATTCCAATTATCACACCACCATCTGACTGTTCTCGATTCTGGATTGAGTAAAGAATTTGCCAATATTTCCTCTGTGGCACCTTTTGCAAGTTTGAGTTAATCATAATGAGCCTTCACTGCTTCAGCACGCTCGTTCCCGCATTAAAGTAGTCTTCAATCTTGTTTTTCGTTTCAACGGTTGGTGATATGTGCGAGAAGCCTCTGCAATATGAATAGAATGATAATGTTTACATTAAAATCTTTATCACTGCAGGCATGCCGTCCTATAAAAGCAAACAAACGATAAATTTGTTGTGTAGAGAGTGAGGGGACTTTTAAAGACGAAATGGGTTACATACAAGCATATAAATTGATATATTATAGTAGTGGACAAAGTGAATGAAGAAAAACGGTTTTGAGGAATGAAAACAACATTTTAACACTTCTATTTTCAACTTAAATAAAATTACAATAAGCATGCTTCAGTCGAATATAAATATTTTTTAAAATTCAGAGTCTTATAAAAAAAAACAAAGTTCTTAACTAATTTATATAAATAACAGTGTGCCTTCTGATTTCTTGAAAACATATTAAGTCATTTCTAAGAAAATATGTGACTGCTAATACGTTTGCTTTCCGGCTGCCGGAAAAAGATAAATTTAAAAATACTTACTAAAAATTCAAACATAAGGAGCTTACTTGTTTGTAAATAAATATATAGATCTTTATGAAACAATAAATATTTTTATGACACACGGCCAACCATAGCCTTTATCAAGTCGAATGTTCCACTAATTTTACAGGAAACTGAGGTAATTGAGAGAAACACTCGGGGGGGGGGGGGGGGCCAACCAATACAACTTGAATCCTAACGAAGCTAAAGTTTACATGGAACAGGAAGGAAGGATGTTAGTACGGGCAACCTTACTCCATTTGACCAATACAGCTGTGGAATGGATCGGAGAGAAGTGCGGGTTCCGACATTCGAAAACTGCTTCGTCGTATTCAATCCGGTCAGACTGTTGCGGTCGTCAAAAAGCTTTGCACACCAAGCGTGGGGCATCATCATTCCTGGGTCGTTTGCAGCAAAGATCTCGCAGCTCTGTAATAATGATTAACAAACAAGAACGCGCAAATCAATATGGATAAGAGTCAAAGCCAGTTGGCCCAAATCATAAAACTCAATACCGGATAATCGTTTCTATGAATCCTTTTTGCCAAAATAATTCTTCGGTCGTTTTATAGGCTCTGGTGTCGAAGTGTTATGGAACCGAATTCCAAGCATCGTCGTCGACTAAACGATACGTGGCGAGGGTTCTCATTCAAACGCTTATTGACTCTAGGCAAAACAGCATTTTCTCATGTGTTTACCTATTTAAGATTCGGCGGCAATTCACGATGAAACCGACTTTTTAAAATTGATAATTCAAATAATAAGGACGCCTCTTTATGAGATACACATTCGCTGGACACATTCTTCGTGGCTTTTCTGAGGATGTCGAGGAAAAGACTTCTTACCTCTAGCTGTTCCGGAGACACACTGAGACAACTCATTTTTCTTTATTTTTTTTTTACCAATATTTTTGTCGCCTGGGTAACAGAATTCTTATTGTGGATATAAATTTTCATTGTTTTCACTTTTGCTGTCGCTACATTGTTGGGAGGTTAGCTTTAGCGTAACAAATATCCATTCAAATATGGCTTTGTTATGGCGGGTAGGTTCTCTCAAAACGAATTTACGCGAAGCGTATTGACAAGGGGTTTGAGGAATTTGGGAAGAACAGTAACGATCGGGACGTTTCAGTCCTCCCACACCCAACAAGAAGTCCTTGATCGTCGTTGGCAAAAGCTTCTGAGTCCGTGGGAGATGATTTTCTTCGGCGCTAGTTCCCGGTTTGTGTACGCCGCTAAGGTGAGCACAGTGTTCTCCTTTATTTACGAGCAAGAGAATATTAACCTCTGTGCCGAGAAATCTTCAATCGACGACGGAGGAGAAATTGCTTTCCATTGACGATCAAGGTATTTCGTTATCACATCTGTATTTCTTCATATCAGAAACGCTGACTTTCATGGGTTTGGGATCCTCTGGCAGTCCTACCTTCAACAACAAATAGGTGTTTTTGTCCAGGTGCCGTTTCACTTCAAAGGGTCCATGATACAATACCCCTAATTTGGTTTGGGCACCGCATCCCGGAACTATGACTCTTCGGTGCACCCAGACATACTCTCCCACCTTAAACTTCACCTTATTTCCTTTGGTGGCCCGTCGTTGTTTTAGGCGTTCCCACCGATGACAATAGGTTTCCCGTACCTGACGGATAGGGTCGTAAAGGTTGTCTTCTTCTAGGATACCCACGCCGGTCATAAACTCGGATGGAGTGTGTCCAGTTTCTTGGTGAACCACATGTCTCAGCGTGTATAAAACCCGTGGTAGGTGTTCTTCCCACGCAGAGTCGGGTTGGTGGAGCAAGCTCAGACATAACTTCTCTCGTACGGTCCGGACATAGCGCTCAGCAGGGTTTGTGCGTGGATATTACGGCACGCTATATATGTCTAGTTTCGCTTTCGTTGACATGAAGCTTCTAATCTTCCTATTACAAAAGTAGGAGGCATTATCGTGTAGTATGCGGTCTGGTCTTCCCCATCGGTAGACGTTTTCCTCAAGAAACACGCACACCCCTACTGCGTTTAAACAACGCACCGGTTTCAGCTCCACCCACCCACTAAAGGCATCTACCAGGTTAAGCAAGTGTCGATTCCCTTGTTTCGATTTGGGTAATGGCCCAACGCTGTCCACAGCCCAGAGTACCATGGGACCTGTGATGCATTTTCGGATATGGTGGAACGTATGTGGTTGGTTATTCGGCTTGCATTGTTGACAACAGATGCATTTTCTCACGACATGAAGTATATCCCGTCGTAGAGTGGGCCAATAACACTTGGTTTGCACTATCAGAACGGTTTGTCTGCCTCCGGGATGTACAAAGGGTCCTTGGCAAAAAAAGAGAAAGAACGAGTATTGATCAGCGAAATTTGCAACAGAAAGATAAAAACTATCCGGGCATTGGAAACATCTGAACACAGAGCAAGAGGGTATAAGAGCTTCTACGTCAAGGGCAAGGGAAATTTTAAAAGATAGGTCTAAAGCAGGGCTGTCCAAGATTTCTGTCCGCGGGCAGCGCCCGTGCACGCGGGTAATTTTCCTTACCCCCTTATTGCACATTATGTTTATCAGTTCCTTAAAGTCGAGTTGCAAATTATCAATTCGACACTGTAAAAAAAAACTTACAATTTCATTTCCTTATTTTTAATGTGACAATTTTCTGGATGTCAGGTAGAATTATATTTTCCTCCCGATAGGATATGATTACATATTAAGCATTTCGATCTGTGAACAATGAAAAAAACCCATATTCTCCCACTTTGATTTAAATACTGGTTCAGTGATTTTATGCTTTTTAGGAATGTGCGCCATGTTATGCGAGACAAAACACAAGCAAGTATCAGTAACAAAAGAAATAATGCCTCATTTAATGCAATCGCCCCCTGAAGTCTGGCAACACTGCATAGGAAAACTATACCCACTCCCCTCCTTAGTTTTGGACTATCTCCTCGGCTTTGCCCGTGAGCTTTGTCCGGGAGCATTTTATGTTGCACGCGGGTACCGTGCACGAGTTGGACGGCCCTGGTCTAAAGTATCCAGTGATGCTCCCTGGGCGTGAAGATAGATAACATTTTAATCTGAGACAGAACAACAAGAGGTAAGTAAAGCCCGGGCAAAGTGTGCAATATAAGTAAGTTCATTAAGAATGATGGTTACATCCCACCTCTAAGAATTATAAAAAAAAAATTGACTTTGTAACAATACGTAGAATTCCTGTTGTTCGGGCTTTTCTTAGAAGTTAAAGGACAACTCTACGGTCATATACAACTTTATTTAAATCGAAAGTCTAATATCGTGGCATATTTAAAAAAATTTAATTCGAACTCTAAATGTGTGAAAAAATGAAAATAATGAGCGGGATTTGGGTGAGGCCGTGACGTAGTTGGAGTCAAACGTAGAATAACAATGTAATCCGAATAACAATTTAGACCAAAAACAATGCAATTTTCATTGTTTCCATCTTGGATTTTAACAATCAGTATTTTTTCATTTGTTGAAAACAATGAAGGCTGGATTGTTGGTCAAGTGACTTTTTCGCGTGAGGGCCTTTCTTACTATGGAACAGGTGACTTTTCCACGTCCGGGCCTGTCTTTTTCGTTGGCCTCCTTTGACTCAAACTACGTCACTCAAAAACGCAGTTTTTCAATTTCAAAGCCGTTTCTTATATTGAAATTATGGACCAAATTTAAAAATTTCAACGGGAATGTGTTATACTTATATCAAAGAACGATATTCTGTAAAAAAATTGTAATCGATTTTTTGCGTAGAGTTGTCCTTTAACGTTTTCTTGGAAATATTTAATAATGATCCGTAACTGGAAATAATGGAGAGTTAGCAGACTATTGAGGAAGAGTGAAAGATTACAGAGGAGGCAGTCCCTTCGTTCTTAGCTACAGTTGGCGACATAACCGATAACAAAGCATACATGAACTCAACTCTTCAAACCAACAACCATATGGTGTTATGTCCTATAATAATATTTCGAAGAATTATAACAATAATTCATATCTATCGAAATGCCAGCGAAGAAATGAATGATATATATCGAGCCATTTTCACTGTAGAGCAAAGTTCATATCTAACAGTTCTAGATGTGTGTTTGTGTTAAGTTATAACTGTCAAATTGACAGTAGTAACTTCATCACATTGTAAAGGACACATTGTGTTAGATCACTCTCATATTGACTTTTTTACTATTGGCAATACGGTTAATTGTCACACTCCTGTCGCAGATGTAATATTTTTTTAAATAAAATCGAACTTATAGTTTCCATTGTTGCGGTTACCGTCTCACGCCGGGCTTTCGAATAAAATTAAAAGCAAGTAACATTATTTATTGGATGGTCGGAACGGTGCAGCAAGCTGTGTCTAACGCGAACTGTGGTGATCCATTGTAACAAACTTGAGCTAGGAAAGAAAGCCAACCTGTCTATTTCCAAATTTATCTTTGTCCCCCCTATGGTCATGAGTCTTGGGTAATGACCGAAAGAGTGCGGAAATGAAATCCTGTTAAGTGTAGCAGGTGTTCATTACTAGATAGAGCGTTCAGCATCTCAATAAGGCAGTCTGTAGCGTTGAGCCACTACTTCTCCGCATTGAGAGGGCTCAGTTCCGTTGGTATGACCACATGCACAGATGCCGCAAACTCTCTTCCTAGGCAGCTGCTGTTTTTCAAGTCGGTGGTCACATAAGAGACCAAGGGGTCGTTGGCTAGAACTAGGTGGCTAGAATACATAGATCATCTGGGTTCGAGTCGCTTGGGTATTACCGTTGAGGATATGCGCCTGATGGCGGAAAATCTCGAGCGCTATCCCCGCGACCTTAACGGATAAACAAGTTTGAAAACTAAGTAAGTAAACATTTTCCAGCCTCGCTTTCATATTGACAGCGACTTATTTACAATTGCCAGTCCTATCACAGACGAAATTTTATAATTGAAATCTAATTTACAGACTCGCCTGTCGTATGACGGGCTTTAATACTAGTCTTAATATAAAAGCGAAATGCTCCTCACTGACTCATCACGAAGACTTCGAAAATAAGAAATCTATACTTGCAGGCGATTTTATCTATTTCGACTTTGACGCGAACGAAGTCGCTGGAAACAGCTAGTATAAATATATGTTAAAAGTATTAAATAAAAGCAACTCAAGAGGTAAAATGCTAAAATTAAAATTACTATAACTATTAGAATGATTCCAAGTATCACCAAATTGTTAATGGCTGCATAACGATTTTTATCATACCTAATCTACTTGTCAGGTAAGATTTTTATATGGATTATTCTGTAAATTATAATTTAAGTACACGTTATGAATTACAAAAAAAAATTTTAGAATAAAAATAATGTTAACATGATCAGTTTTTCTTTTAATAAAATCGTATATCTATAAGATTAAAATTTTACGAAAATGTTTCATTTCTTTCACGAGCGAATAAAACTTCCTACTCTCATTTTGGTTTAGATTTACGATTTTTAATTTGGCACACGTTCGAAGCTTATAAAAGAGGAACATTTTGACATCGTTTGTACATTTCCTTGTTTGCTCGAAGTAAATCAAACTCGGATGATTAGTTCAAAGAACAAGTGCATTAGAGAGATTTCGTACGTGCGCATCAATCTTCGTTTTCTTCAGACCCTACGAATATCAACAGAACCAGCGAATGAGATCGATGCATTCATCTGTTGCGTCCTTCACTGAAAATTCAAATATTCATGGAAGAAAACATATTTAGAACGGCTTCATTTGTCTAGAAATAAATTTTGGTTTTCATAAAAAAAAAAAGAGAGAAACGATTTTTAAAAAATCTACTTCGTCAATTTATTTATAAGTTTTTTGCAAATTATACACGAGACAATAACTTAAAGAAACCATGCGATTGTCATTCTATAGCTAAAATACTTTAAGGGTTATAAGATATAAAAGTCATAAGAATTTATTTTTAAAACTTAATACCAATTTGGTTGTTCAGTTAAAATCTTGTGATATCTGGATGTTGCAGATGATCACAGATATTTTTATTGATTTTGATTCTAAGCAACTTGTCGTGTTTTAAGGTTGTGTATTTACTATGATGTATGGTTTTGCAATATTTTCTGAAGCATTGCCGTTAACAAGTGATATTGTTCTTGCGAGTGCTTCTCGGAGTCAATAATGAAAAAGGGAGTGCGCTTTTTTTTTCATTCTAGTGATCACAAATTTCTTTTTTTTATTTTTGGAGAGAGATTAGGATTGAATCCTCAGATGAAAGAGGACTGATTCGGCTCGGAGGGTGTAATAAAGAGTTTCCCTCGGAATGAAGATGAAGCAAGCTATACCTTTGGCTTATATTCATCTTCAGAAGTTAGTTTCAGATAATGACCATAAGTAAGTATACCATTTATCTAGTTGGAAAATCAAGCAGTGAACAACGATTTGGGAAGCTTCACCATCGGGATTTCCGGATTGGATCATAATCTTAGAGGGATACAGCGCATTCAAATTAGGAAAGTTGCTTTATGAAAATGAAGACAAGTTCGTATGAATTGCGTATTGTTCTGGGGTATAATTGCATATTTAAACCGCGATACAATAAATGTGATACAGGGATTAAATATATGGAAAAAAAAAGTTGGTTCTGGTCTTGGAAGAGTCCGGAGTTTATGGAATATTATTTTATAATATTTAAATATGGAAATTGGATCGTCAGCGGAACATTAATTAAAACAGCTATATTTATATGGCTATGGATGAAGTTAAAATTTTATGTCAAGAAGAAAGACTGGAATTGGAATTAGAACGAGTTGCCAGCTAAATAATATTTTGAATATTATTTTTTCTAATCGGATTTAAGAGCGACTTAAAAGTGGCAAAAGTCACCTTTTGCAAAAAAGTTTATAATTTCACGTCCGTTAAGAACAATGGAGAAAGGTATCAAGTGGAATAACAGGCAGAAATTAGAGTTGGATTTGAGCAAGGAGTTGAACTTTGGACCCGTTTGAAGGACAACGACGAGCGAGGTAAATAACTCTGAAGGTGTCAACTTAAGTGATTGACAAGAAAGAAATAAAAAAGATGAATGTCAGATGACCAGAAAGTAAGATCATGATTGGTTAAAGATCAAAAATTCTTGTAGAGACACCAGAGTGAAAGCAGAAGTTAAACAGTAGTGGTTATGAATATGACCTGACACGGAAAATGGCGAGGGCACCGCTCAGAAAAGCATATTGCATAACTTAGTTTGATTCGACCAGAAATTCAAAAAAAGTTATTGTTATTCCCCGAAACGAGCCCCAAGGACTACAAATATTCCACCTGGAGAAGGAACACCTCATCACCCGACCACCGTATCGTCCCCGCCGAGAGAGAGAGAGAGAGAAAGATCTAAGAAGCAAGATCAACGACAACAAAAAAGGACCAGATGACTGCCGGATTTAGAAGGACGAATTGCTGCCACCCGTGAACCACCTCATCGGAACGAGCAGCCGAGGACGCCTTGATCGAGCAACGAACCAGATAAGAGCTGATTCCATGTCTTGTGGCCTAGTTTCACACATACCTACACTTTCATTTATACATAATATGTCAACTAAACATTTTCCATAGATTATTACATTTCTTTACTCTAAGGTACAAATTTGGAAACATAAGTCTGACATTTGATAAGTAAATGCACTTAAGATTTAATATACTTAGTTAGGCATATTCACAGATGATTACTGAAGTACTAAGTATTGTTATGAATTAGAAATTATAAACTGTTTATAATTTATGTTGAAGATCTAGAAACATATCAAGCAAAAGTTATATTTGCTCTTTAGATTATTATTGGAAACTACATTACACTTTGGTTACTGTTTAAGCCAATTGAATCAATTTGAACGTTAGAAATCTAAATTACAATTAAGAATCAAAATTTACATTCCACATTACTGAACTCTTATTCCATTTGACTTTACAATCATTTCAAATATTAAAGTGCACCTTATTGAATTTTCATTTCATGCCATTTGTATTTTTTCATTATTATTTATCTTTAATAAATCATATTGATATTGTTAAATGTACGTGGATTATTTTTGTGTCACCTGCTTGTTTCCGTTGGCCTTGCCTGTGTGGGACGAATTATTTATGTAAGGGAGGTCACAGTATTTACACTAAATTATATTTCATTCGCATAATTATTAATTCGGCTTTCATTCAAAATTCTAAATTCTAATTAGACCATTAAGACCTCACCCCCTACCCCTAAAACCTTACAGAGCTCTTAAGTTGAATTTCTCAAGTCTGCACATTAACCATAGTAACGGAGCAACTTAATTAAATACAAGGTGTCCCAACAGTATTCGTCCAAAACTGATTAGAGGACCTCAATATCTATGAGAATTCATCCCATGTGTGTTATTCAAAATGTTACCATTACGGAGATATTAATGAATTTGTGATTTCGTCAGCAAACCTACAGAAGTGGTAGCAGACACTTCGAACTTCTATTGCAATGACTTGTTTTCCAAATAACAAATGTAGTTTCTCAATAATCCACCTTTAGAAACCTTTGAGATGATTTAGCTATTCTCAGAGGAAATGTCAATTTTACCATGAAACCCCTATTTTTACCTTTGAGCTTGCATGCTTTCTATTTTTAACCTATTACATCTAGGATAAGGTGGGTTTATTTGGGTCGCGGGTAAAAGGATTCAAGCTAAGCATGCGTGTTTATAAATCGACGATTTTGTGTTTCACGAAATTGCCGATATGTGGCTCTCAGCAGCACGTCCCGAAGGTGCTATGGACTCCCTATCATTTGCATTGCTGCCGTCGAACACGAGAAATAGAAATTTCAAGTGTCCACCCCGCATGGTAAAGATGAGTGAAATTTCCGTCATGTAAGCGATGCGTTAACTTCAGATGGCATCATTATTTACAGAAATATGTAGTAACTAAGTTACGAACATTACGTGACAGTGGAAGTTCTGATCTTCACTTAGGTACATGGTTTTATTCGCTAGGCTCTCATGTTTTTTTTATAATGATTTTTTTTTCATAACACTTGTGCGGGGGGTTAAATGGTTCATGTTTTGCTGGTAATGTGGGTCGCTTCAGTTTTTTAGGATTTAAGGGAGTTTCAAATTAAACTACTCAAAATGTTTGAATAAAACGTTGGAGAATTATTATAATCCATACTGGTAATTTGTTTACTGATATGAAGGATAGAGCTAAGTTGTGAGAAAATTGAAACAAAATGTTTTATCTGAAATGTTGGGATGCTAATGAAGAGTAAGATTATGGTATCATGATAATCGTGCTAGTGAACGTAATGACATTTTAAAAATTATGAATTGTTTAATTAATGAACTGCAAGCATTTTTTATGGTAATAAAAAAAAATAATGTTTTTATTTTATCAGATTATGCCAGGATAAAAAGGAAGAAACCTAACCTAACCTAACCTAACCTAACCTAACCTAACCTAACCTAAATCCAGGGATAAAAAGGAAGAAACAGAAGAAAACAATGACTGCGGCTTCTGTGGCAAAAACTTTTATGAACCGATGACATCAAAATTCAGACAGTGGATTCCGTGTCAAATGTGTAAGACATGGTATCACGAAGTGTGTGTGTGGGGATTACAGGAAAATGTAGCTTTATAAATGCCTATATATAAATAAAAAGTTCAATTTCAGTGTTTGACTTGTTTTATGAAATGATATTTCCAATTTTTTAAGTGACTCATATTACCCACTGTCTTGGGGTTAAGTGGTTCAGAGGGGGTGGTATGAAATTACATTTTTTAAGAATTAACTGTTAATTTTTAACCTATGAGATTGCTTGTGTGTACAGTACTTGGCCTTTCAATAGTCAATATAATTTTTTGGAATTGCTTATCTAAAGACTTTTTCTTTATTTACTCATTATCTGCGAACTGACCCAAATAACCTCACCTTACCCTGCTCTTTTTTTTCTCCAAATGGAGAAGTTTTTAAAATACCTACCAGTATCGCTGATTTGATTTATTTTATTAGATTCATCATCAAAGATTTCTGAAACTTCACGATAACTCAGAACATCGTACCTTAACCTTGCTCGTCGAAAAAATTTAAGCATGCAATTCGTCTATTTTCTGAAATTTAATACTGTTTTGCCCAAAAAACACAATTCCGCTTAACAAATTCCCGAAACGACACATTTTAACAGAATAATGTTGGGGTTACTGACAAAATCATAAAATCGTTAAATCTCCATAATGGTAACAAGTCTGATAACATACATGGAGATGATTCTCATAGGTACTGAGGTACTCTAATCAGTTTTTCATTTTGGACGTGTACCTTTGGGACACCCTGTATAATTTAAGATCGAGGATTGGACTAAAATATAATCAGAAAGGGTTATAAGTGTTAGGGCAATATGCAATAGTCTGGAGCCAAGAAATTAAATTATGTTTAAGATGGAAACAAAACATATTCCAAGAAGATATTCACATCTCTGGCTTTTAATGGTGCTGGAACGGGATAATGTTCATATTTTGTTTTACATTCGCAATATCTGAAGTTCTACCAACTAAATTTTTTATACAAGGTAGTGTCAATAAGTTTGGAAACTGTGCTGATATCTGGAGGTCAGGGGAACTCTTTGACCGTGGCGTAGAGGCACATTTGATGCGAGACATGGTATGGAGGAAGTAGCTCCGCATTGCAGGGTTTATTCGCGTTCGTCGGAAGGGCGTGTTGCATTTCGAGTTGTACGGGAAAGGACGGCAGTGAACAAGGAGAGGCACGCACAGATACTGTTCGCCGGAAACGCCCAGAACTCTGGAAAAACAAGGACTAGGTACGTCAACAGCAGCTAACATAACCTGCATATCGGTCTAATGTAACCTGCATATCGGTCTAACTTTAGAAACTATATGATACTGCTGTACCAGCTGCTCAAAGAAAAACGTGCGCTGCATCCTAGAGTTAACCAATTAATTAAATTTAGTGTACATATACAGAACGATATGTCTGTTAATTTAAAACGTTCTAGGAATAAAGGCCCATAGTACAATAGGTCTTTTCCCCCATACCTCTTCAATTGTCTCCTCCAAATGTAAAACCACATGCAAACATTTTATTCGACCAGTTAAAATATATTTTTTAAATTACATCAAGTGGACAAGGCTATTTACATTGAATCTATTTAAATTTTTTGCGATGTATATGTTTTTTATTCTCTATTTATTGTTTTTGCGTTTTGTTCGGCTCGTTTGTACCTATTTCCTATGGAATACTTCAAGTTATAATAATAATGTAATCTGGAACGATTCATTTCAAATATAATGTGCAAATCCCATGTCGGTAGAAACCTTTGCTTTTGGAGATGAAATAAGTCTTGCAATTTTATTTCGAGGGCATGACGATTTCAAAACGTATACGCCTATGATTATTCAATAATCTAAATAGTATTCGATCTTAAATTTTGCTGCGCACAATACGTATGAATTTTTTGTACCTTCGCTGAGCACGCCAGTAATTGTGAGGAGCCATTGTGCAAGGCGGTTTATTGCGTGTTCGTCGCATTTTTGTTTTGCCCACATGACAGAACGCATGCACCACAGATCCTGCATCAAATTTTGTCAGAAGCTTGGTGATTCCCATGCCGAAGATAAAGATAACCGAGGAGATAATGAAGAACAATGAATAGCGCCCAGTTTTACGTTAGAGAGCAGATAATGAAGAACAGGACGGCAGTGCTGCAGATCATTCCAAAAGACATCTTCCATAAGTGTTTGCAGTAGTGGAGGAGTGAATGGTCTCCGTGTGTCGAATCCCCACTTAGGGCCCCATCATGTAATCAACATTTCTTTCCAGGCCAGAGGTCGGATACATTTTAGACAGGTCTTGTACTGCGATATTTGAACTTGCTCTAAGACCTCAAAGTGCACTACCCTAACTGCACT
The DNA here is from genome assembly GCA_023313115.1 of Rhysida immarginata. Lineage (NCBI taxonomy): Eukaryota > Metazoa > Arthropoda > Chilopoda > Scolopendromorpha > Scolopendridae > Rhysida > Rhysida immarginata. The sequence goes on from JAHWFO010006271.1 coordinate 2,415,303, forward strand.
CTAGAAAACAGTCGGCAATACTCTCTTTATGTGTAGATTTTGCTATGGGATCTACAACCTCTGACAATTAAGTTCGGTGAATGAGTTCACACAACAAAATGCAAAACAGATAGAGCCACATTTACTTTATTGTCCTTCGAAATAATCACCCTGGAAGGCAATACACTTTTGGGATCGGGTGTATAAGTCCTTGAAGCTCCTTAGGGATGGCTTTAAGTTCACGTGTCACATTTGCTTGAATGTCTGGAATGTCCGCAAATCTATGTCCCTTTAAGGCCCGTTTCAGGCGTGGGAACAAGAAAAAGTCTGCCGGTGCCAAGTCTGATGAATAAGGTGGATGAGCTATGGATACGACCCCTTTGTTGGCCAGAAACTGTTGCACGATTACGGCAGTGTTCCTCTTTGATCCATTATCCACAGTTACGTGCGCACGCTACACCTTCAACTGAAGAAACGAGCATCTGCTAAACCATTGCATGCACAAACGTGACCTGTCTGAACTTGCTTAAACAATGGCTGGGCTTGTATTCACATGCATTGTTACTCGCGTAAAGCTCGCACAGATTAGGGTGTGACGTCATTCACCGAACTTAATTGTCAGAGGTTGTATTTAGGAAGTTCCTGTAGTCATAACCATTAGTAGAAATGATAAACATTATTGTAAAGGAACTATTTTCATCGCATCTAATGATTCGGTTCAGCAGTGGGTCACTGTGATAACGTCGGAAGAAGGAAGAGTAAGTGGGCAGGCGTTGGACTTCATTCGCTGCTGATAAAGCATTTCATCCAATTTTTTTTACTTTTCACAGTACGCAAAGACGGTTATGCACAGAGTTGTCTGCCTAAGTTATGACAGGTTTGGCATGGATTAGCTTGCACATATAACATATGTTTGTGAAAAAATAGTTTCTACCATTTAAGTGTTAACATAATTTTTACTAAACCAGTATAATTTGATGGTTAAAGCCATAAGCATGTTAGCAAGACCAAAGATAATTGAACTTTGCAAAAGAGTTTTTTGCAATAAGGTTATACGTAAGATGGTTTATACTTCAAGCTGTCGAATTTCGCTTATGATTAATAAAGCGCGATTAATTTATGAGTGCTATTGTTTAAATTTTTGTAATGCTCTTTTTTGGCCTACCACTCTCTAAGAGTGAAGGCCTTTGTTTTCGTTTCAGAAATTCAAAATTTTTTTTTTGCTGAAATCGACTAAAAAACTCATGATTCGTAAAGATATGTTGAAATTTTGAATAAAAAATTTTCCGTCTGTACGTATGTATGTATTGTAACGGTCACAGATCAAGGTAGCACAAAGACGTGAGTAACTCCAGATATCTTTCGCTTCCTTACCTTACAGAGGTAGTTTCTTTCATAGTTGAATAATCTGAATGTATAAAAGAACCAGTTCATTAATCTTAGATAACACAAACCCTGGAATAAATATTATTATAAATGGACTTATCTTTTTTTTTGTTTTGATTTAGGTTCGAT
>JAHWFO010006271.1:2421796-2441003 GCA_023313115.1 Rhysida immarginata
CCTCCTCATAAAATTCTGCCGCCTGACTTGTTAACCACTGTATCACAAATGTTTTGACTTCGTTATCGTCTTGAAGACGCTGACCACCCAGGTGTTTCTTCAAGTGCAGGAACAAATGGTAGTCGCTGGGCGCCAGATCAGGGCTGTATGGAGGATGATCTAGAGTTTTCCATTTAAAAGATTTGATGAGATCTTTGGTCCGATTAGCCACATGTGGACGGGCATTGTCATGCAGCAAAACGATACCCTTACTCAACTTGCCACGTCTTTTGTTCTGGATTGCACGACGCAGATTGTTCAATGTCTCACAATAAGACGCTGCATTGATTGTCTCATTACGAGGCAGAAACTCCACTAGCAATACTCCTTTTCTGTCCCAAAAAACTGTGCACATGATTTTCCAGGCAGAAATTGTTTGCTTAAACTTCACATTTTGGGTGATGATGAATGTCGCCATTCCATGGATTGTTGTTTCGATTCTGGTGTGACGTAGGCCACCCATGTTTCGTCACCAGTAACAATTTGGTCTAAAAAATCTTCACCTTCATTGTGGTACCGCTCAAGGAAAGTCAATGCACTGCCTAAACGTTGGGTTTTGTGCAAATCCGTCAACATTTTTGGAACCCAACGTGAACACAATTTCCGGTAATTCAAGTTCTCGGTCAGAATGCGATACAAAACACTACGAGAATATTGAGGAAAGCAGTCGCACAATGATGAAATTGTAAAGCGTCTGTTTTCTCTCACCTTTTCGTCCACTTTCTGCACCAAATCTTCATTAACGACCGAAGGACGCCCACTCCGTTCTTCATCATGCACATTTGTGCGGCCATCTTTAAATGCTCTCACCCATTTCCTTACCATTCCATCACTCATAATGTTTTGTCCGTACACTTCACAGGTCTCACGATGAATATCGATCGGTTTTACGCCTTTAGCACTAAGAAATCGTATAACAGCCCGTACTTCACAATCGGCGGGACTCACGATTGTCAGAGGCATCTTAAACACTCAGTAAACAACGTATACAATGAAGAATCAGACTGTAATGGCGTCAGTGCATAGACAAGAGATGTAGTTAACCAGCGCGCATGCGCGGAACGCCGACTGTAGCGCTGCGGCGGCGGAATCGCAAAACGGTACTTACTTAAAAAACATGCCTCGTATTTCGCGGGGGGAATTCATTAGTTAAGAAATTACCCCTCCCCCTCGTGAGGGGGGCTGGGGGAGGGGGTAACTTTGAAATCTTAAATAGGAACCGCTATTTTTAATGGTATATTCAGATTGTACACAATATTTGAGAAATGTTTTATTCTTTGTGTTTTTTCAATTGATCCAACCGTTTAGGAGATAGAGACCCTGGAAGTGTTGAACTTTTAAAGTTTTGAACCCAATTTTATCGATTTTTTGAAAAACTTCTTTAACGAATGTGAACCTATACTGACAGACTGGTCTAACTATAGACGACAGATCGACGCTGATATCAATGATATTTGTATTGTTAAAGCTTTGTACAATTGTGTAGTGAGATCTATACTAGGAAGTGTTTACTCTGAGTGGCAGATTATTATGACTACCTGATATTTGTAGGGAAATTAGCTATGATTTCGCGCTGAAGTTGCTAAAGAGCCGGACTAGTGTAAATAGGCAAGCAGCTTGTTTACCACGACATTGGACGTGTTTTGTTTCAGAAAATTATAGGTAAACGACGTGATTTAGCAGCCTTTGATTATTGTTGGCGCTCGGAGCCATGGAGCTAATATCAGCAAAACAGCTGCATTCGTTAAATGTTCAAGAGCAGCTGCTGTTAAACTGTTTAAGACTGGACTGTCTGCCGGAAAACTGGGTCTGAACGTGCCAGCTGTGGCCGTCAACGACTAGTCAATGTTCGGGCAGAAAGGAGAGTGGCATGACTGGTATAAGACAACAGAAGGGCAGCAGTTCATCAAATTACTGCAAATCTTTATCAGGGATTCTCTCAAATGATCTCTGAACGCACTGTTCGCCATACACTGCATAGTATGGAATATGGGAACCGAAGGCCAGTTCGAACACCTTTACTGTCTGCAGTTAACAAGATAAAACGTCTCCAATTCGCACAGGAACACAAGGATTGGACAGTTGAGCATCGGAATAAAGTCATGTGGTCTGATGAACCACGTTTCCAGTTGCATCATGCAGATACCAGAATGAAAATTTCACGGAAACTGCATGAAAGTATGGACCCCACATGCATGAGTACAATCGTTCAAGCTCGTGGGGGCAGTCATTGTTTGGGGCATATTTTCCTGGCATAATATGGGCCCTTTAATTTGTGTAGAAAAACGTTTGAATATCAGAACATACCTAAGTTTCTTTGCTGATCAAGTTCATGCAATCATGTTGATGGTGTATCGCAATTGAGATGGCTTCTTCCAACGTGACAATGCGGCATGCCACGCTACTCGTACTTTGCAGGAATAGTTTCAAGATCAAACAATTCCTGTGCGTTGTTTGCTGCAAAAAAAGTTTTTGCTACTGAATGTATGCTTTAAACCCTAGGTTGATTCGACAATTGAAAATGATAGTAAGGCGAGATTGTTGCAATCGCCACGAACGACGACGAACCTGGCTTAGGTGGCCAAATCTCAATCCAATTGAGAATTCGTGGGAGAAAGTTGAAAGAGCCATCAGACAGGTTCCAAAACAACAAATTTCACACAACAGGACAGTGTTATTCATCAGGCAAAGACTGTTATGACTGCCTATATGAAGCAGTCAATAAGCTCTTATTCATCTGCCAAGCATAACATTGCCCGAAAGTCGAAGTTCACTGATAGAGACTGAAGGGGTTTGAAGCAGATTGTGGCCAGAAAGCACAAGACAATAGCATTCATGGTGTCAGATACCATGCATCATCTTTTCACATCTCTTCGAGTAAATGCGAATCGCCGCAGTATTGAAGGCAGAAGGTGGCCCAACGAAGTACTGATGGGATGGTCATAATAATCTGGCCACTCAGTTGTATATTCATCCTAAAGTGTCGATATCTGATATGGAAATGTTGTTGTTTAGTGCGATAATGAAATATTCACCAAAAACTAGACCAGTCAGTGACAACATTGAGGTGGATACTAATATTGCATTATCAACGTAGATGCTACATTAAATTCATACGCTCTTAGCTATATGAAGAAAATTTTAATTTAGATCACAAACCCATCGAATCACCTATTATATTGGGTGACAATACTATAAATTTGATGTTTCCACGAAATATTGGTTCTTGTCTGTTGCCATTTCTAACGTACTCTTCTTATTTGACAGTTTTTCGACAGTTCAGTCATCAATTGTACTGACTTGATCCAAAAGCTCAAGAATAAGACTATTAAAGAAGGCGAAATTTTAGTTTCTTTCGATATTGTATCATTATTTCCTAGCGTTCCCATTCCGGAAACTCTCGAATTCCTCAAAGATATTCTTGTCAAAAACAAGATCCCCGAGAATAAGAGCGATGAATGCATAACGTTAACTAAACTTTGTGTTAATAATAATGTCTTCCAATTCAACAGTCAGTTTTATAAAATGATAGGTGGTACACCGATGGGATCATGTTTCAGCCCTATTCTTGCTGAAGTTTTCCTAAGAAGTTTTGAAGACATTCTTAAGAATTCTAATTTTTACTTTCCCGACACCTGGTTCCGTTACGTAGACGATGTTTTCACAATTTTTGACACGAACTCCTGTGACGTTAATGCATTCATCAATCACATCAATAGTTTCTTCCCTTCGATCAAGTTTACTTGTGAAGTTGAAGAAAACAATAAATTACCGTTCTTGGATTTAGTGATAATTAGGAATAATCACTCCCTGCATTTTGATATTCATAGGAAACCCTCCAATCACCTAAACTACATTCCCATCGATTCAAGCCATCCTTGGACCCAAAAAGTTTCAGCTTTTATTTTCATGTTGGACCCATTAAACAATATTTCATTCAAACAAGAGATTGATTTGATTAAAAAAAATAGCCGAGAAAAGCGGGTACAACTCGAAAATGATTGACAATCTTTTGAGGAAGAGGAAGTTCAAAAAATTTCTGTCAGACATAACCACTCTACATCCCATCAAAGATAAGTATAGAACAATATCCGTTCCTTACAATAAACTACTTATTAAAAATTTAAATTCAATTTTCAAACAATATAACATTTCTCTTTCTTTCAGCAACCCCTACCAAATACGAAACTTGCTGGGCAACCCCAAAGATAAGGTACCGGATATACAAAAGTCAGGCATCTACGTCATCCATTGTTCGCAATGTCCCAAGCTTTACAAAGGCCAGACCAAACGCAGTTTATCCACCAGATTTAAGGAACACCTCGACCACAGAAGATTCGGTAGATGCAGTCAATCAGCCATAGCCAAACATTCAATAGAGACGGGTCACGATTTTTCCATCGACAACTTAAAACTGTTACAATCTATCAATAAAAAACACTTGTTAGATGCTTTCGAGAGCATGGCTATCCATAAATCCAAGAACAACACGTTATTAAACTCCGACTTAGGCCCTATTGGTGATTCCCCTCTAATTCAGTGGTGGTCTCAATTAGCCAACCAATAATATTGTTTTTATTTCTTTTCTATTATTGGTCTGCCTTGTATTTCTCTCGCTATATAAACCGCTTTCTTCGGTTTCTAATCAGTTCACTTTGGGTTTTCCACGTGTTCTCCTTGGTTCCTGCCGAATGATGAGAGCTTTGCTCTCGAAAAGCGCTTCCAGGTTGTATTTTTCTGTTATTTTTGTTTTTGTTATATTCTTTATTACTTTTGTTGTGGTAAAAGAGCCCTTGTTTATACTTAAAAACAATACATCTTGAAACAGAAGTAGTGTAAAGTGTAAAGTATTTTGGAAAAAATTTGGTTGCTCGAGACACAGTAGTTAATTAATAATTAGGCAATCAACTTGAAGGGGTCAGTCATCTTAGCAACCCCTGTTTTCCTAGATATATATATAGGAGAGCAAGAGTAGAGTATATTGTGAGACAAATTCACTTAAGATCCTTTTTGCTCTGAGAACCAGGATCCCCTTGTCTGTCACACTTGTGCTGGTGCTTCGCTGCATGACACACTTCAGGAGAGGGGTGCTTCATTGCATGGAGCCCAGAGATCAAGTTTTGGTAAGAGAAGGTGGGGTGGGTGTGATGTCAGCCAGGACCACACCCACAAATATGAAAACCATTAATTATTCATAAATTACAAGGAAAACACCCCCTCCACATCAAACATATGATTAAAATTAATTTTAATTCAAATTTAATGAAGGGGAGGTGTTTTTAATTTAATGAGGTCGACACGTACTGCTAATGTAGTTTTTCATAAATATATTTACATGAGGAATACTAAATCTCTGACAAGTCCCCATCTCTAAAGGGGTCTAACCAAAATTGAGTCTATAAAGAGTCCGCACTGCAGAAGTGAAATACTCCGTTTATCAATATCATACTTTTATCGATAGAGCTGTTTTTCCCTTTTTTTTTGTACGTTCGTATTTATGAAAATAAACATATTTAATTTACTGCCTTTCAGGACGACATAAAAAGATCTTAGCGATAGACCAATTCTAAGAATTCAGCGGTGATCTTTAAGAACGAATTTATATTTGATTCGCGAATATGCTGAATATCAATTGGAGAAAAATCTTTAATCTTATAGCGGCAGGCTATTAAATTTTAAAACATTTTCGAAGAAAGTATATTTAAATAAATTTATAAAATCCTCTCTTCAACCGAAAGATAAAAATCAAGCAACATAGCGGAGAAACTCTTTTCTATACTTGTATAGCATGACTTGCAAATTAAACTAAAGAATACTGCAGAGAGAGAGAGAGAGAGAGAGAGAGAGAGAGATAAAAGAGGGAGGCTGAAGATGGGGAAGAAGGAGAGTTTATTTATATAGGCTTTTTTATGGTAACTTTTTTTTCTTGCAACATTTTCCTTGGAAGGGTTTTCTTCCACAACCTGAAAAGAATAACAATAATACCATTAGAGATGGAAGAAAATCCAAACACTCTAAGGCATTAACTAAGCTGGAAATAAAAGCATTTTGAATGATTCCATCCTCGAGGGTCTTTCATTTAGAGACGTTCAATGGGACCATCAATATTCATCCCGTCATATTCAGCAACAACATTCTGGAGACGGTATCGGTATTTGTTTTGTTTTTTTTTTTGATAAAATCTAGATTAGAAAGGAAAATTTTCTAGATTAATATTAAAAAACATTTTTTAAACAAGGAGTTTATTAAATTTTTTATGAAAAAAGAAAACTAAAATAGATGTCATTGATATTTGAAATATTACGGTGTTACCTTTTGATAAATTTCAGTATCAGCTTCAGAATCCTATAATGTGGATAAGTTAAAAACATACTTAATTTCATAAAAATCCTTTCAATTTCTAAATAAGCTTAGATTTTAACAAGCCATTTTTAAGAGAAATATTTTCAATAACTGATAAATAAGAAGATTTACAATAGCACAATAAATAATATGCCATCAATTTAGAGAAAACCAATTTTTTTCTTATGAAGACTGTTTACCCATCGAATGAAACAAAACTTGAATTTGGAGGTTTAATTAGGTTAGATAAATCTCGCAGCGCAATATGAATTAGTAATAATCTAATCTTAGTTAATTTCCTATCAGTAATATGTATTTAATTATTAATTTTAAATTTAAATCTGTCCAGTCTCCTTTTAATGGGGAAAATCGTAAAATTAATAAAAACAAAAAAATAAATAATAAATAAAGTCACCAATCTTGAAAAACGATGAAGAAACTTGTGAGATGGAAGAAAACTTAAAGGATATAGTCTATTGAAGATGTTGTTGATAGCAGAAATAAACCCAGTGTATTGAGGATGTAGATGAAGTCTTGTGAAGATAATGTTGATAGTGGAAAACGATAATCTTGAAGGAAGTGTTGGTTTTGAAATACAGATGAAATTTTGAAAAGGGTGATCCAAATATTTGGGATAAAATTTATATAAAAAAAAAACGTTTTCGAGAATATTTCTCATCATCAGTAGGATTAAACATTTTTGAATGGTGAAAACAGTTGAAATAAGAATTTAACAATTGATATAAAGGTGATGAAGCTAAGTTGGTTGTAATTGTTGGTTATGATTGTTGGCTATTGTATATTAGGGTGATTGTTGTTTAAAAGTAGTGTCCATTTATTGTTTATCTCTATTGATGGTTTGGCTAAATTTTTGTTATTTGTAATGATATTTATTGTTTCTTTAATTAATCTTTTTTATCAACAATAAACTGGGTTTATTTCTGCTATCAACAACAACATCTTCAATAGACTACATCCTTTGAGTTTTCTTCCATCTCACAAGTTTCTTCATCGTTTTTCAAGATTGGTGACTTTATTTATTATTTATTTTTTTGTTTTTATTAATTTTACGATTTTACCCATTAAAAGGAGACTGAACACATTTAAATTTAAAATTAATCATTTAAACTCCTTAGATCAATAATTGTATTTAATTATATCTTCTGCAATTTAGAAAGCAAGATTGATATCCAATAAAATATAGTCATCGTCAATAAAAAAAAAATTATGAACCCAGAAGGAATGGAGAGATCTATAAGATATTTGAAAGGAAATTAGTACTCAGCCACAATAACAAATGATTAAAGAATGAGCGTGGATATGACAAAATTTATTGGTCAAAATACCAAAATCATTACAACTCTCAATAGGATGTTGGGCCGTCATTATTTCTAATGGATTCTGCCACACGTCGTGTCATGAAGTCGTACAAGTTCTTAACGTAGTCTTGACTCAGCTTATCCCATGCCACCTAAAGGAGCATGGGAGCAATTTTTTTTTTTCTTTAACGATGAGCGTAAAATGTGGGAATAACATTGATTTTTCAAAAGCCGCATAAAAAATTTCAATAATTTATTTTTTAAAAAAAATCCCTTAATGAAAGTTATTTCCAACCAAACATTTGTTTACATATCCACTTTAATTGATTTCATTAGGAAAACAAAAACAAGATTATTATCATTCTTTCCACGATCAATATTATTTTGGTTCTAAAATATTCAAAAATTTGAAACTAAATTGTGGTTGTATGAAATTTCATGAAAGAAAACATTTTAAAGTTGGAAGATCAAGATAATTGATTCTTTTAGGAAAAACCATACTGCATTTACCTGACTATTAGCCGAGTTTTCTTTTCCGAAATCTGACTACAAGAAAGGGATCTCGGTTTAAATTCGCGTGCGCCAATTATTTTCCTGTTGCGAGCGACCCCGCTTTACAAGAAAGCCTCGTCACTGAAACGTCATACATTGTTACATCATCATAAGTAGACCAAATTCAGGGCTTATTATTGGTAGAAATACGAATAAAAAATGACGAAGTATGATGATGTAACAATGTATGACGTTTCAGTGCGGAGGCTTTCTTTATAGGAGGCGTTGGCTTTACTCGCGAATTACTTTCATATTGCGGGAAAACATTATTTTTTTGCACTTTCATGTCAAATGCTATAAAAAAGCAATTTTTCGTTAGTTTAGGGGTGAAGTTATAAATGAGGTAAAACGTTGGTAAAAAAAAAGAATCTGCAGATCGGAACGGGTAGGAATTGTTGACGTGATAGGCCTATGCCCATTGACGAAAGTAGTGTTGACACGAAATAACTGTCTTTCTAATCAGACCTAAATAAATAACGTCTACAATTTATGGTACAGTGGGTCCTCGAGTTACGAGACTAATAGGTTCCCGGAAAGTGTGTCGTAAGTGCGAAACATCATTTTTTTTTTTAAAGAAAAATGTCAAGGAAATCGCATTTTTTTATGTCGTAAGTGCGAAACATGTGTCGTAACACCGAAAAAGTGATGAGAATTTATAAATGTCGTAAGTGCGAAATATATAATGACAACCTATAAAAATCTCCATCTGGTTGTACCACGAAAAAAATGGCGGCAAATTCAAAATGTCAGTTCCTTTATATCTCATTAGCTGATATGCCCGGCGTTGCTCGGGCTGTTTGATGAAATTTTGTAATATCTGAATTTGGAATATAAATAAGAACACATGAAAAATCCTTAATAAATAAATATTCACTTTGGAAAAGAATTATTTAAAATGCTTGCACCGGAATTTTGTGTCTAATTGGGCTTGCCCACGAAAATTCGAAATTGCATCCTTATCATTTTAGAATATCAAAAAAAGGCTATGAGTATTGAATTATTTCGGTCTATGTTAAAAAATACTTCATAGATGGGTTGAGAGAGTTGAGGAACTCTGTTTTCAATCTCATCAACATCCCTCATCAACATGTTACGGTTTCAGTAGAGTTGCATTCAGTCACAGAGCGTCCTGAATGGTGTTGTTTATATTGACAGTATCAGTTTTAACAGTAAGGATTGCTCTCTCACACAATCAGTTGAGATCTTTATAATTTTCTTGTATGTTTAGATAAACATTATCTATAATTTCTCTAAAGGAAGTTACTACATTGAAAAATTATATAAAAAATAATTTGTTTCCAGTTATTAGCTCATTAGGGAAAGTATCATCACCTTTTCAGCATAAAGCTCGAGCAGCTGCACGCCCTAATAGTCTCTTATTTATTTTAGAATAATTTATTACATCTCTCCAAAGATTTTAATAAAAAATAAACAATAACCATTTATTACTTTTTATTTTATTATTTTTTATAACCATCTCCCTTGGAAAGTGAATCATTACGGCGAGCATCGTAGCTGACGAAAAAGACATCGTGATTTTCGAGAGTTTTAATAAGCAGTTGAGCCTACGAAAAGGCCAACAATGGCAAAAATGGCTTCAGTTGTCCATACCTGTATATAGAGGGCGAGGACAAAAATGCTAACACAGAGTTGAGTTAGTGGACAAAATCATTGTTGCTACGATAGTCAACAATATGTTAACAATCGAGCAATAATCATTGATTCACTAACCGAACTCGGTTGGTGCATTTTTGACCTCGCCCAGAGAGATTTAAATTCGATTGATGCGCGGCGCCCTCTAATGACTGTAGAAAAACTAATGACCTGTACGCGTGCCTAATGCCAAGGCAGAGAAACGTTATGGTGGAAATCATTGCTGTGTGGTTGAATTCCATAAAAATGAATACAGTATACCCAAAGTCTCTATGTTTAGTTCACTTTTATTAAAGAAAGATCCAGGAAGGAAGAGAATATGGATTCAAGCTGTGAAGATATCAGTTAATATTTTACAAACAAGATAGATTATCCGTGGCAGTGACGGATAGACGAAAAAGATTGCATAAAAAGAGGGCGAGGATGAAAAGGAGGCATAGTTGTCTTCCAAGAGGACCCTGCGACGAAATTATTAAAAATTTTTGTTTATATTTACTTCTAAATATAATAAAATAGTGCCCGGGCAAATTTGTCTCGGACGCGGCCACAGGTAATCCATCATTGCCCGTACATATTAATGAATAATACAGGATGATTCAGTCAATTTCTGACCATTTCACTCGAATGACGTGCATTAGGGATAAACAATTGAAAGAATATGAGCGCCATATCGAACTTCTAAATAGTTGGAGTTTGTATTGTTGCAACGGCGCTGCATGAAAATCGTATTGTTGAAAAATGGCTTCTTCCATCTGTCAAGTGACGTTAATAAACACAACGTTCGTTTTTGGGGTTCCCAGCACCCTCATGAGATCCATAAGTCACCTCTTCATCCACAAAAGGTTATGGCTTGGTGCGCGATTTCCAAAAGAGGCATCATTGGTCCGTTCTTTTTTGAGGGCACCGTAACGTCACAGGCTTACCTTAAAATGTTAGAAACCTTCTTCATCCCTGAGCTGCGAAGGAGGCGTATACTTCTTCGACATCAATGGTTTCAACAGGCCTCACACCACTAATGAAGTGCTAGACTTTCTCATTCAGAAATTCGGAAATCGTGTCATTTCAAACAGGTTTCCAGATCGATTCGGGGGTGGCTTTCTTTGGCCCCCTACGAGTCCTGACCTAAACCATGTGATTTTTATCTCTGGGGGTTCCTTAAAGACAGTGTGTTCACTACAGCACCAAGAACCCTAGACCAGCTACGACAAAGCATCGTCGACTGCTGCACCCTTGTGGATGCAGAAATCCTGGATAGAGTTATGAACAACTTCACCATTCGGCTGCGAGCAGTTCAAAACGTTCGTGGGGGCCACATTGAGCATATCATCAAGACTTTTCCACGGGAATAAAAACTCCGAACTGCCTAAAATATCATGCTGAAATGCTAAGTTTGTAAACATTAATGGGTCAATAAATGATAGTACTGAAATGGTCAGAAATTGACTGAATCACCCTGTAATAAATTAATAATTTAATTCATTTAATAATAAGAGTATTTAATAGAAGTACTAATTTTTTATTATTTTTTGGTAGAAAATGGAACTATGTGGAGTCCAACTAAGAACTCTAAAATTTGTTCTGGGCATTTTGTAAATGGTAAAACATTTTACACCAATCTGGATATTATAAGCTTACATTATTTCCTGCTGTGTATAAAAATAATACTATTAACAAATAAGTCTACTGAGAAGTTTCTAAGGCAATAATAATGATTTCTTCTTTTTCTGATTTGTTTTTTCTAAACAGCCATTCCCAATCAACAATCGATTAAAAATTCCACCGCAATGTCATGCTCATTTTCTTGGAGAAGGCAGGTGTTCTTAAAAATGTCCAATGCTCACTCACGGTGTAAGATTAATCTTACACCGTGTGTTTATCTCACGATGTTGTTACTTTCTGACACCAGTTAGCGCTATTTCGCCGCGATCAATGCGATCCTGGAGGGTTGCATCTTCCCTATAGGCCGTTCGTTTTTGTTTGAACAATTTTGATAACACAGAATTCTTAAAATGATATGGTAATAAATATAAAAATTAGAGAAAATATACCAGGTTCAACCAATGAATTAGTTATATATAACGTTCATTACAACATTTATATTAATATCCGAACAGATCCCCCCCCCCCCAAATATCATGATTATTTTACGGTAATGCAAATTTCATTAACAAAAATATTTTGAGGACACACAACTTACTTGCTTACGTCGAGGACCACCCTCTTAGGAAATGTAAAATTCTTCGAGCTTTCTACTTTCCTGATCATAATTTCAACTTTCGCATAATGGTCGTGAGCAAACTGCTGGATGGGTCTTCCTCCTCTAAGAAACAGTGAGAAGCCTTCGGAATTTGTAGCAATACGTAGATTTCCTGTCGTTCGGGCTTTCTTAGAATTGATAGATATTAGAACTTAACATTTTCTTGAAAATCTTTAAACATGAGCAGTAACTGAACATAATGGAAAGCTAGCCTTCAAATCGAAGCCAACGAAAAAGACAGGCCTCGAAGCGGAAAAGTCACCTGACCATCTGGGTCCGAACAACAATCCAACCTTCATTGTTTCCAACAATCGGAAACATACTCATTGTTTACATCCAAGATGGAGCCAATGAATATTGGATTGTTGTTCGGACCCAGATGATCAGGTGACTTTTCCGCTTCGAGGCCTGTCTTTCTCATTGGCCTCGCTTCAAATTCAATGACGCAAGCGTGTCCACAGAAGTAACGGCCAGATCAAGTGATGAATGCCTAAGTTTTGCTTCAAGACGTCGACAGCAGAGTGCGAATTGCAACAACAGATTATCAAGTAGTGAATAAGCTCACTCAGATTGTTGGAATTACAGAGTACACATACACAAACGATCATGTACATCCTCCGCCACCCAAGAAGTGAAAATACAAGCCCCATGGAAGAAATGGAGGCCGCCTATAGAACAGCTGATGAAGAAGAGTCGGCCAGGAAACGAAAGACAAGACTTCAGCGCCGTATTCGAAATCGTGCGATTTTTGACCAAGTAACCAACGACGGCGTTTATCAGTTGCATTGGCGCTTGGAGGGGGGGGGGGTTGGAGCAGGCGCATTAAATAGATACTCTCCTTGCATGCAAGATAGCACTGCACTAAAAGATATCCTTGAACTCTGATAGAGCAAACTATAACGGGTGAATATGGGTATCCATTGTATCGTCGAATTTCACCACAGCAGAGCGAATTCACACCTAAAGCAAGAAGATTACGTGGCCAAGAAACTACGAGGGTTGGGGGATAAGTCATGGCAACTATTTTTTTTCTTGTAGATATGTGAACGGATCACAAACGTATTTGTGTCGAGTGGAAGTTCTGCAGGCATAATGTGTATGCAGAACAACAGATGGCTCTGTGATAGCTGGTAGTAGCGCAGCGAGGGCTGTGAAATCAGTCAGTTGGTCAGTGTCGTGCGAGATGGAAGTAACCCGTGTTGAGCAGCGTGCTTACATCAAAATAGCCGCTCTCCGAGGGAGAAATGCGATGGAATGTCACAGTGAATTAGTGGAAGCCCTTGGGAATAATGCCCTACCATACCGTACAGTAGCACGTTGGCTAGGAAAGTTTCAGCAAGGAAGTGTGTCAACCAGTGATGAGCAACGTTCGGGCTGATGGTATTCAGCGCCTGAGGCTGATGATATTCAGCGCCTCCCACATCGTTGGCAGCGTGTGGTGACAGTAGCAGGGGGACTACTTTGAGGGTCTTTAGGCCCAGGTTTGTCATGTCAACTTTATGTGTACTGTGTTGTCATTCTTTTGCATCGTGAAGGCCATATTGCCCTGTATACTACCGTAATAAATTAGTGTGTTACGATATTTCAGTGCTATTCATTGTCCACACATGTAGTTAACACCTTGTCCTTTCGTCTGTATATGTCACATTTTCCAACCGGACTGGTATCTTCAAGAAAAAAAATAATTGCCATGACTTTTGCCCCAACCCTCGTATATAGGCTTGTATCGTCGCGTGGAAATTTGGAATTGTTGAATTTCTAGATAAACAAATAATTTTTAATAAGCCAGTTTTTTGATTTCTTATTCTGTATCGGTTATTAGCAAGTTTAGAATAAGTTCATTTGCGTTAATGAAAGTACACTATTTTTTTTTAAACAAGGGCGTTTTCCATTAAAATTTCAAATTATGATATCGTTTGTTCTCATGGACCAACTGTGGTGAAATAAAACCTATATTTATTGCCACAAGCTCTCCCAAACGCAAGTACGTCGCGAGTGAAATAAGAGAACTACAGCCACAGCCAAGAATCAGAAAACGTTAGATAAAACTAATTTTTCATTTTCATTCTATTTGCTCCAACCTTCGAAACCACACACCATTTTTTACACATTTTTTTATCTTGCATTATGTAAAAATCACTCAGCTATACACAACATTCAAACACGAGTGAAGCCGGGTAGAACTGCTAGAGGGCCATAGTTGGAGAGGGCCATCAATTGGGAGCATTATAAAAGAATTCTTTTCGGCTTTTCAATCTGAATTTTTACTGTAATAATTCTAAGCTTTTTCATGTGTTCATTTTTAGTGTATATTCACATTCAGATATTGCAAAATTTCATCAAAAAAGAAACCGAGCAACGTAGGGGATATCAGCTAGTTGACTATAAAGTTGAAAGAATATATCTAATGACGATAAAGTAAGCTTTATTCTAAACAATGCTCTCATTAGTTTGTATAAAACAGAACAAAGCCTTAAAAGAATGTATATTTGAATGAAAGATATTATTTCGAGCATCGTAATTAGCAAGCTTTCTTCTTCAATTTGTTTTAATCTGACGTTTCAAAATAAATGAAGCACTTTTTAAATTTTTTCGGCTTCTCTTGGTTTTTCATTAGGAGTTTTTATCTAAGGTTTCCGGTAATTCATAAAAATCAAAAAACAAAGAAAGAAATAGAGAGAGCGAGAGAGAGAAAGAAAGAAGCTTGACTAAGCTCAAGGATAAGCAAGAATCCTTTTCTTTTGTACAATACGTTTCCAGATTTTTTCCAAACGGTCATTAAATAATTTCTTCCCATAAAAATTTACGTATTAAAATAACAAAAGAAGTACTTGCCCCAAAAAGTCTAAAATATGGGAACTTCAACGTCTATTTGCTTTGGAATTTTTCTTTTGTTGTTTTTATATAAATTTTGTTGGGAGTTTTTTTCTGTTTAATTTTTCTTCTTTAACGGACGCAATAAAATTTTCTTTTTATTCATGACTATGTAATCAATGACCTATCAAAATCAAACAAAATCGGCATCCAATTCCAGTGGCCAAAAATTAAAAATTGTTCATGCGTGTTAAAAATGTATATGTACTCCTCGAAAGACAAACACTAGTTATCTTGAATTTAAACGATACTCGATTTGCTGTCCGAAGGACTTACAAATCATTCAACGTCCATTGTGTGCATATGTGCGTTCTATAATAATTTAGCATATAACTCAATTGCACATTCAAACCCCAGGGATGAGGAAGCTTTAAGCTGAAAGCTGAAATGTTCGTAGGTCGCCGCAGAGGTCGCATGGATTTGTAAAGCTGAACGCTGCAGAGCTTCCTTTAACATTTAACAACTATGTAAATAGCCGAAATTTTTAACCAAATTTGTTCCCGTCATCAACGAAACTTCTCCCTTTTCAACAATTAACATCGCTTGCAGTTTTGGACATGAGCGTCTGTAGAGTTGGCCAGAAATTATTCCGAACAATGAAATTTTCTAAGTGATGACCTCGCCCCAACTCTTAAAAATCTTAATGCCACATTTTCCTTATCCCCCTCCCCCGCGATATAAAATTATATAAGCATGTGTTTATGGAAGCAAACTTCTCAAAAAATTATTATTGTTAAAAGTAGATAATGTTTCAAGAAGTTTTGAGACTAAGAAAGTTAAAAGGGAAAAGATAGTCATTTAAAGCAACCTCTCCTGCAGCGTTTGATCTTATTTATCCGTGATGATTTATTTAGGTGATGAAAGCCATTTACTGCGAGAAAGTTTTCAATTTCATTTCCACTTTCTTTATTACGCGCTTATCTGATTTCAGACGGATCTCTTTGACTGACTTAACTCGAGATGTAGCCACAAGATGTTAAATCAGGAATTAATTTCATCATAAAGTAGATTTCATTTTTATGAGGTATTCGTTTCTTCCAAAATATTTCTGCGTAATATTTTCTCTCTGAAGGTAGAATTCAGATGGCAGAAGTCAGATAACAAGGATACGAACAAGAATTAATTGTTTTGCGAGCAGCCGACCGTCTCTGATTCTTGATTGCTTCGTTGGTTTAACTCTTTAAAATGAATGCCAGTTTCCTCGTCCTAATTTATGAAATGTATTATTCAGTGGAGAACTCTATAAAGTATCATCGGTTATGTTTTACGATCTGCAAGTAGGAATCAGGCAGTACTTACAGATCGTAAAACGCTTAATTCACCATTTTAAAGCTCACTTTTCATTGCAGCGAAATGCGCAATCATATAAATGATATTATTTCGTCAGTTTCATTATATGATAGCACTCATAGGATTATGCTATCTCTACTCTGTTTTCACAAAAGTAGAGCTTTGAACATCAGAAATATTTTCACAAATAAGTTTCGAAACCAATGTTTCATTAACGGATTTTTTTATTTTTTTCCATTCAACTAATAAAACACGAAATATTAATTTTATTACAAAAAAGTTTGATAATAAAAAATTCAAAAAAGGGATAATAAAAAGTTATACTTACAAGAAAACAAAAGGATGAAAGGATGTTAATATCCTATGCAAAAATTCTCTTTCCGTCATTTCATGATCTGTATCTCCGAAATTAAAATCATTAGATGACTCGCATAAAAGAAAAAAAAAGCATATGTCATTATTGGTTTTATTTACAATATAATATAATATAACACGGTCAATTAAAAAAGTACTTTGCGTCAGCTAATTTGACAAATGTACAAACCTAGCGTCAATAAACTTCGGACACCAAGTAATTTGGCTAAAAACACAGTGAAAAGTGCATACAGAGGATTGCAGGCTAATAAAAATAGATTTACTGAGTATATGTAACAATATCAACATCGATTTAGAATCGATTTAATGGTGTGAAATAATTTATTCAAATTTACGTAAAATTGCGTTGTCAACAGGTTTCAAAGAACTTCGTACACAAGGGGTCGCCAGCATATAGAACTTTCCTGAAGGCTGTAGAAACGCCCAGAATGCTTTGCATCAGGCTTTAAAAGCACCGTCCACGCGACAGAGCACAGTATTCGTGTTGTTTTGAACCATGGGACGTGGTAAGCCAGTAGAAACGTGTATACGGCAAAAAATTATACAGCAGTTCCAGAATAACAAATCCCAGCGAGCTATTGCCCATGAATTATCAGTTCCACTCTCATTAATGGGATCATCAAGCGTTTCAGAGAAATAGGGAAAACAGAACCAGGGACTGCCCCAGGCAAGCAGCGATTATTGAATGTTAGGGACCTACGAGTACTTCGACATTACATTGTGAAAAACAGTCATGCTCCCATAAGTGAAATGACTGTTTGGGCTCGAGAATATTTTCAGATACCCATATCTGAAAGCACAGTCCACCGTTACATCAGAAAATGCAACTATTACTTATACGCAACAAAGAGGAAGCCATTTATGAGCACTGTAGCTAAGCGTCGCCGGGTAGCATGGGCCAGAACCCATCTAAAGTGGAATAGTGTTCTGTGGAATAGTGTTCTGTGGTCCGACGAGTCCACCTTTGCAGTGGTGTATGGCAACAACGGTCGCAAAGTGCTAAAAACCAAGCACGAAAGTAAGCATCCCGACTGTTACCAGAGGAAAGTTCAGAAGCCTGCATCGCTGATGGTGTGGGGCTGCATGAGTGCAGCCGGGACAGGATCGCTTCAAGGGCACTATTAACTTTGCTGCCTATATAAACATTCTTCAACAGCATCTGCGTCCATCCCGCCAAAAGTTGTTCAATAGAAGACCAAGCATCTTTCAGCAGGACAACGCGAAGCCTCATGCTGCTGGGAACACCAAGACTTCGCTACAACAGCAGCGTTTCAGGGTGCTTGACTGGCCTGCCTGCAGCCCAGATCTGTCACCCATTGAAAATGTATGGCGCATTTTAAAGCGAAAAGTCAGACAGCGGAAGCCTCGAACACTGCAGCAGTTGAGGGCGCGTATTTCCGAAGAGTGGGACAAAATTCCAGTAGAAACAACGCAAAAGTTAGTGTCCAGCATGCCTCAACGACTTCGGAGCGTCATTCGTCGGAATGGTGACGCCACTCAGTGGTAATGTGCAATAAACGGTACGGTGTACGAAGTTCATTGCAACGTGTTGAAAACAGAACATTACAAAAAGTCGCTTATTTAATTTTCTCGTTTATTTTTTATGTTAAAATGCTATAGCACAGTTGTACTAAAGCTCTGTGCGCTCAATAAAGTAATTTTCATTTGTTTACAATTAGTTTCGTTGTACTTATCCAAAATTCTGTAGTTGTCCGAAGTTCATTGACGCTAGGGTTGTAGGTGTTCTAGACCAATTTAAGTGCGCTGATTCAAAATCTGAACTCCAAATTTCTCGATCAAGTCAGAAAGTAAAGTTATTGCCATCCTGCCGTTTTTATACTTTTAAACGTTATACAGTAACTACTATAGTGTTTACTTTAATCTATTTATTTACGATGCTAAATTCATGTTAAATTTTTTTAGGATCACCATGAATAGAAGTAAATGGGCTTGTATCAACCATCGAGACAACTTCTGCTATATCTGTGGACAATTTACACCTCGTGATCAACGTAAAAATCTTGCTTAAAAAGTGAAAACTGCTTACCATCATTATTTTTGTGTGGAAGTTGGAGATCAGAACAAATGGTGGGCTAACACAATGGTTAAAAGGTGAAAGAAAAGCAATGTCTTTTTCTGTCTCCATGTTAAGGGCCAACTTCATTTTCTCCACAGTCATTTAGACTTCTTCCCGCTAGATTTAGGGGATGTTAGCGACGAATATGCTGAAAGATTTCACCAAGAAATTAATTTAAATAGAGATAAGATACCAAGGCCGTTTCGATCCAAATATGATAGGAGACTTTTGCTGGTTTCTGAACAGGGAAACTAATGCTACGCACAAACGCCAGAGCAAATCTTTAAAACATTTTTGAATAAATGATTTATCTTCATCTACTGTATGGAAATATTTTTATGAAATCTAAGCTATGTTTAACACCATTTTAAATGTTTAAGTAAAATAAACCATTAAGAAATGACATAACCAAGTACCGAAAGGTTAAAC
>JAHWFO010006271.1:2441013-2468482 GCA_023313115.1 Rhysida immarginata
CGTTTCCCCACACTGATAGCATAAAGCACCTTTCGGTACTTAATAATGGGTCATTCTTTTGCTTTTACTTGTCTAAGTGAAAACATTCAATTTTATTTTGAAAAAACATCTATAATGGCACCTACATCACCAATAATTCGAGCCTGCCTATAGTATGAATTTAAACTTGGCCATAAAGCAGCGGAGGCTGCTCGTAACATTTGTACAGCATTCAGTGATGATTCTGTCACCAACCGGACGGCACAGATTTGATTAAAAAAATTTAGAACTGGTGATGAGCGTCTTGAAGAATCTCTTGAGTTTTTGGTGGACAACAGCTGGTGTAGTCCATTAAGAGCTCCAAAATCCAGGACAAACTATCACAGCAGACGTGTAGGTTGATCAGCTTCAATGTACCCATGAAAAACTCAAGCAAAAACAGCCAGCTCTTGCCAACCATAAGGGTATGTTTTTCTTCATGACAACGCACGTCCGCATACGGCAAAGCTGACCCGTCAGGCAATAAACAAACTTGCCTATGAAGTGTTACCTCATCCACCGTATTCTCCGGATATCTTTCCAACAGATTATCACCTTTTCCGATCTCTCGATAACCATTTGAGAAACAAATGCTTCAAGACAGAAGAAGAGCTAAAACATGAACTGGGTGTGTTTTTCACCTGTGAAACTCGTCACTTTTATAAAAAAAAGGAATTTATGATTTAGTATCTCGTTGGGAAAAGGTTGTAGATAATGATGGAGATTATTTCGATGAATAAAATATTCATTTATGCATTAATCTATGCGCCAATTGTAATATTTGCAAAAACGAAAAAACTTTCCCCTGGACCTGATAGTACTATTAGGATACCCCCTTAAAAATTTTCAATGCTAACATATGGCGTGTAATATATAAAACAGCTAGTAACGACGTGTAATGAGTGAAAACACTAAGTAATTAATGATACTCGAAAGTGGTTTAGTGGCACGTATTCTAATGGTACCATATGGTAGCAATAGAAACTTTCAATGATTAGATATAGCATGTAATATATCAAACAACTTGTAACGACGTGTCATGAATGAATATAACGAGTAATTAATGATACTCGGAATTCGTTTAGTAGTACGTATTCTAATGGTATTGTATGGTACCATTGGAAACTTTCAATGTTAAGATATAGCATGTAATATATATAAAATAACTAAGTGTCTTGATTGAATATAACGAGTCATTAATGGCGGTCAAAATTGATTTTGTAGTACGTGTTTTAATGGTATCATTACAGTGACATTGATAATTTTCAATGCTAAATATGACATGTAATATATCTAACAAATTGTAAGGTTCATAGTAATAGTTATCCATAGCTAGCTGTATCAAGAGCAACCTGCTATTAGGCTTAAGATTATCAATATATGAATTCTGTTAGACATATTGTTGTCAAATCTATTTGCTACCAGCTAGTAGATGATTACATAGAAACGCCTTAGCAATAGAATATGAAGAAATAACGAAAGGGTTCAATAATTGACCTCATTTCGTTTAAGATTATTGTAGAAATGCTTATAAGTTAAAGAAATTTTATTGTACATAAGAATTACTACACTCTCCATTTAACCTTTCGGTTCTTCAATTTTATTCGTTTAAATTCTGTTTTTACATTAGTTTCATTACTTAGGAATTTACAATTCAGTTTTAATATTTATATAGTTTCTCTAAAGTGTTTTAAAATTCAAGTGTGTTCTCGGTATTCATGCCTGAAGTCTCGCTGCTATAACAGGAAAATGTGTTCCTTTTATCCGTCATGGCGGTAAAATAATTATTGTTAATTTTTGCGTATTCTTTGGTAAATTTTTCTTTTTGATAGTAATACATTAATCATATAAGGTGCGTCCAAAAAGTTCGGTGAAAACAAAACATGGAAACAAATTACCTTTATTCACCCTCAAAGTAATATCCGTTGGACACAATACACTTTTGACATCTTTGATGAAGCTGTTGAATGAGTCAGCGAAGGCCTCTTTTGGGATCGATCGCAGCACAAATATCACACGTCATCGGGTGTCTGGTAAGTCCGCAAAGCCTGTATCCTTCAGGACCCCCTTGAGGCGTGGCAACAAAAAAAGTCTGCAAGTCCTGTGCCAACGTTTTTAAGGAAGCCTTCTGGTTTGACATCACAACACGTATTAAGCATCGACGGTCGCGATCTGTCAATTTCGTCGGTTTACTGGGTCTGGGTTGGCATGTTATAACCCCCTCTCGCTTTAACTTCAAAATAACATCACTCACTATCGAGCGGGGTATCTGAAATTTGTTGGAAATTTCACGGATCGGATGCCCTAACCAGTGGGCTCCAACGATCACCCCTCTTTCTTTCTCACTAAATTTGCGTCGTCTGTTCATATTGACTGCAGTAGATGCTATGAGTGTACTCTAATAATCACATGAACAGCGACATGAATTGCACTATAATTTATACAAGACGTACATAAAAAATCGTAGTTTTTATAATTTTTTTCACGTAGCCTTGTATGTGGACAAATGTTATATTGTATGAAAGAAAAACATTACATTGTATAAAAGAAGAATTGTCCAAACTTACATTACAAATGCTCAATTTGTGATCCGCTGGTGACACAGCACACAGCCATTCACTGGTCAGCGAGACTTACATGTCCTACCGTGGCGCCACATTCTCCCGATCTCACCCCCTATGATTTCTTCCTTTGTGGATTTGTCAATGACCATGCTTACATGCTACCAATATTAACCGATCTGCCTGACCTGCAACGCCGGATTGTTGCAGTCATTCAGTCTGTGAGAACAAACATGTTGACACGAGAATAGGAGAAAATTGAAACATAAAATGCTGCGGCAATGCCCATTAACTATTGACAATTCTTGCTTGTTGACAAAGTCAAAGTTAATAGATACATGCATTGCTCCAACATGATACATGTATTATCCCAACAGATGGATTGTTCGTGTAGGTCCCATCGCTTCGCCTCCGTTTTAATTTCAGTTTTAGATTTCAGTTTGCATAACTGTTCCTGATAATGATTCCAGTGGCACCAAGTCGTATGACAAATGACCCAAAGCAATAAAGCTGTTGTCGAAAGGTTTTTACTTTGGGAATGTTTAATTGAACAACATTTCTGAGATTCGTCCTAAATGCCATTCTAAATCCTTCTGACGAATTTTGTCAATACCTGATACTAATGTGGCTTACTTCACATATTACCATTGGCTTGCTCCACATATTACCATTAGCTTTACTTGGCATATTCTAACAATAAATTTGATAATAAACGTTATTAGACATTGTGTTCGAATTGAATTACCAAATATAGTAGTACTACTTTGTGATTTCACTGATGGAAGGTTCCACAGCGGTATTTGTGGTTATCTCTAGGAAATTCATGAAATGAGGATCGCAACAATTGTCTATGATGCTAATTTTAAACAACAAAGTGCTGTAAAAAATCATGCGAACGCTCTTGTGTACCAACATTATGCTCGCAAAATGCAGGCCTTTGAGTACCGTGCCTAATGTGAGAAATTCTGCATTTTTCAAAACGTAAGTGGGCGTCTATTTTGCGGGCCCAGATTTATAGAGTAGGCCATGATTCAATAATGGAATAAATTTGAAAGAATAAATTTATAACATAAATAATAAAATCTTGTAAACATTCCAAAGAGGAGCTTTAGCAGTGAAGCAGAAATAAATTTATACATTTATTAAAAAGAAATTATCCCCCTTCCCAGGAGGGTAAGGGAAGTAGCAGTTCCTGCGGTCATCTATTTTTACCCCTTTTATCTGCACTTTTTAACTTTTCCCAAGTTTTTCCAAAAATTTGATTTTCTCGAACGTAATATGTTGAAAATTGTAAAAAACCTCGTATCTTCTTTCCTTTCGCGTCATTTCCGAATGTATGATATATCCCATGCCATATGTTCTAAGGACCAAGTGACTGCCACCTCCGCAAATACGAACCCACTGAAACAATTGAGCCTAAACTTCATATTAATGTAGATCATGCCTAGAGAAATATCTGGATACTGAATTTCACGCCTTTACGTACCTAAATAGCACATAGATATGTTGTCCTCTCTGAATCCCACCCCCGTAATTCCGACCCCAGTGTACCAATCAAAACCAAACTAAATAGTGCAGATGGGCATGCCCATAGGAAGCTACATTCCAAGTTTTAACCGTCTACTTCAAAAAATGTAGAAATTATGAAGGGGACGGACTGACATTATAAAACCAATACGTAGCTCCATTCTTCTACTACTTAACAAGAAATTAATCCTCCCGAGAAAGGTATAGGAAAGTAGCGGAAGCGCTGAGGTCATCTATTTTTACCCTTTTATCTGCACTTTTTCATTCGCCCCCCACCCTATTTTTTTAATCGAAAAATTGATTTTCTCGTACGTATTATTTAGAAGATGAAAGAGAGCTCTATCTGCTTTCGTTTCTCATCATTTCCGATCGAATGATATATCACACGCCATATGCTGCCATAGTTCTACCAAGTGAATGCCACCCCCACAACTCCGACCCTATTGGGACCATTTGGACCAAACTTCACAATAATGTTGATCTTGCTTAGAGGAATCTGCATTCCGAATTTCACTCCTTTATATGCATAAGTACGCATAGACCTTTTGGTCCCCTCTAACTTCCGCCCCCGAAACTCCGACCTCAGTGGGCCAATCAAAACCAAACTAAATAGTGAAGGTGCTCATACCCATAGTAAGCTACATTCCAAATTTCAACCTTCTACCTCAAAAATGCGGAAATTATGTAGGGGACGGACGGACGGACGGACGGACGGACGGACAGACAGACGGACATTGTGAAAACAATAAGTAGCTCCATTCTTCCGCTACTTAATAATAAACTTATAGATTATGAGCACTTGAACAATCGTGCATCAACAAAGCGATTTCACGTGCGCGCGCCGATGCCAGTAATGCTTAAAAGATGAACAGAAGGTAACAATGTATTCCTTCTTGACAAATTGATTGTTATATGACATGCCATTATCTTGGTATTCTTTACACTCACTGTTTTAGCAGGTGAATTCGACTTGAAGGGGACCACGAAAAATTCTGTAAAGTTGATACGGCCGAGCTAAGACTTTGATGGTCATATTTCTGGAAACAGAATTTGAAAAAAATTAATCCGTTTTCAAGTTGTCGTGCAAACGGTGGACGGCCGCACAGACGGCCGGATAAACGTACAGACCTACCAAGTGGAAGAATTTCGGCAAAATCTCAACAATTGTTATGAGATTATGTTATAATCAATTATATACACTATATATTTTGTTAGTGTGTTTTTCAATGTTCTTATCTATTTTATAATTTCAGTTTTCAACTTAAGTGTTCAAGTTTTCAGACAAAATTAAATTTTCTTAACATCTTTCTTTTTTAATTCTTTCCATCTAAGAGTTCTTACAGTAAATTTTCGATTATAAGGGTTTCAAACACAGAAACAATCTCCAGACAGTGTTAAGCCAACAATATTTCACATGCGATTTCAAAGTCACTCAAGATCAGGAAGCATCGCGCTCTCAATAATTTCAGATAAATCAGAATGCATATCATCATCCAGCATATTCATGTTGTTATGTCAAGATCACATAATTCAAATATCTTAAGCTTTAAAGAGGAAGAGAAAAAATTTTGTAATAATTCATATACTGTTATGTTCTAACAGGATAATATTAATTCGGAACTAGTTAATTTAAGGAAATTTATGGTTAATAAATGATTAAGGAGGGACTTACGTAATTTATAATTATTGTAAAATGTACTTACGTATTTCTTTTTAATGTGAACACAGGGTTAATGTTAACTATCCGCACATCGCGCCATGACTGATCATTTAGCCGGCTTGTTGGCCGAGAGCGCTGAGGCACAGGTCTTATCGCTCTCGCAATCAGCAAGTCGCGGGTTCGAATCCCGCTTGGGGCATGGATGTTTGTGTTTGTCCTTTATTATAGAATCCCCGTGTTGGGCTCTGGCCTGTTGGGGGACAACCTGCGGGTTGTTTAAAAATTTAATTTAATTTAATTTAATTTAATCATGCGACCAAGGTAAGTGAAATTTACTGTGACTAAATAGAAAAAGGGGTATATATCAGTTCCTTAGAAGGAGGGGGGGTGTCTTTAAAACATAAAATCATTTACCTTGGTCTCATGATCAGTCATCGCGCTGTGTGCGGATAGTTAACATTAAGCGAACACCGAGACAAGGACGATAACGTATTTCTCGTTATCATTAGGCCTAGCTATCATTCCTCGTTAAGATTTCGAAATTGATTCGTCGGAACCGTTGGCAGTTAAGACACAGGTAATAATTTCGATATTAGTTCTTAATAACTTTATTTATGCAGGCATTAGGAAATATTAATTTATAAAATTGTAAGTTTACAAAAAACCGTTTCTTCAGAAATACAACATAAGAGTGAATACGTTTTCTTTTGTGACCAGAATAATGGCTACCGCACACTGCCGGAAGTAAAGCTATAATTATAGCTTTACTTAAGCCATCCAGTGACGTCATAATACGCATGCGCGTTAAGCACTTCTGACAAACTGGACTTACCTGTTATTCTAGATTACCTTGATTACATGGTATATTTTAGCATTGAAAGTTCCAATGAACCATAATGGTTCCACTAATCCAGATGCCATTGAACCAACTTCGACTATCAATGATTTTACGTTATATTCATTCATGACACATCATACTAATTTGTTTGATATATTACATGCCATATCTTATCATTGAAAATATTTCAGGGTGTCATAAGGGCACGTGCCACTGTTTCGATTTCAACCATTTTCAAAATGGTTCATTCCCGGAATTGGCGAAAATCGTAATTTATATCCGCTTCTATCTCGTCATTAAGATTTGTTTGATATATTACTTAATATATCTCTCCATTGAATATTGCTAAGTGGGGTCGTGAAGGTACCATGCGTGCACGTGCTATTGAACCGATTTAGATAATAATTTTGACTGGTTCGTGCAATGTACCATATTCATCGACTGACGAAAACAGATTTTGAAAATCTTTTATAGCCTCGGAGGAGTTAGAGGTACGGATAGACAGACAGACAGACGGACAGACAGACAGACAGAAAACACACACGTTTCCCCACACTCACAGCATAAAGCACCTTTCGGTACTTAATAATATGGAAAAATATTTTGGTTTTGACTCAAAAATTTCTTTTTCAACTTCTAATTTTTAGACTTAGCATTAAGGATATACATTTATTACCGAATATTACTTTATGTAAAAATTATGCTATTATAAAATATAATGCAAAAGCGTATTTCAATGACTATTAACTTATTTGCCTGGAGTAAATACTTTGAATAATTTGATATATGTATCATTAAAATTTTTATATTCCATTCTGATTAAATTGTACGTGTTCTGCACATGCAGCATTTACACTACAAGAGCATTTCAGTTCTTTAGGAAGATAATTATATTTTTCTATTTTTTTGGAACTGGCATCAATTTAGCGATATCAACGCCAAGAAGAATTATTTCAAACAATTTATAAATCTGATGATAAAAGCGGATTGAATCATTTCGAAAATGTTTTGGAAAATTCATTTTGACCGTACGTGAATGCAAACGAATCCAATATGTTCTTCAAAGTCAATATTTCATTAGCTATCTAATCCTCCGCTTTTTCACGAAACGATAAATCTCAACTAATTAACTCGATTCGCAGTCAGCAGAAAAGGAAACTTTGTTATTGTAATGCTCAATTTACCGCAACTTTCAAGTCAAAACCATCAGTTAATATCTTTTGCAGTGATATTTGCCAAAACATTATTTTGCTTCTAATTTATTCAGCAATGCTGAAATTTCAAATTCTTAATCTTAACACTGGAAATAAATTTTTTGGAATATTTGTGACATTATTCTCCGGTATATAAAAGTGCTCATATATTTGTTTAAGAATCCTACAAATTTTTGTATTTGATTTTTTTCGGGGAAGGAAACGTTAGGAATTTTTGAGAAAATAATGAAAAAATAATAAATATGATAATCTAGCACAAATTCATACTTTCAATTAAGATTTTATTATTGCAGAGACATTTTTAAGTATCTTTGAGAAAGAACTCTAAAATTTAAGACTATTAACTTTCAAAGAAACACATTTGGTTATTTTTACTAAAATATTTACACATTCTATTGCATTTGGTTATAAATGAAAATAGGCAGGAATCGAACAAACATGTATCGAACTTCTGTCTGGATGCTGTTCTTCTGGTTTACAATACTGCATCAGTAGTTCACTGATAATGCACCAAACGGTTGCTCGGAGTTTTTATACGATTCTTTACTGTTTATTAAAAACGTTTGTCCTTTGGAAGCCCTTCCTCCTAGATCATTCCTTAATTACACTGAATAGCCAGTTTATTAGTAACACCCATGATAATGCAAATCTGTTGGCATAACAATTACTACATATCAGCTGGTTACTTGACAGTCAATACCAATATAAAGCGAGAACACAACTGTCAATTGCAAGTGGTTAGACCGTCACCATGGTGAATACAAAGGATCTGAGCAAACTCGAGCGCGGGACGATAGTTGGTGCCCGGCGAAGTGGACTGAGTATTTCCGAAACCGCACGTCTTCTAGGCTTTTCCCGAACAACCATTTCAAGCGTTTTCCAGGACTGGTTAAACAACCAAAAAAATACAAAAAACAAGCAGCCAGAGACAAGCCTGTGGTCGCAAACGACTCGTCGATCCAAGGGGTGAGAGTAGGATGGGAATGCTTGTTCGTGCGAATAGAAACGTCATGACCCGTCAACTAACAACACAGGAGTACAATATAGGACCGCAGAGTAACATCTCTGAATGCACTACACTTCGTACATTGGCAAGGATGGGTTACATCAAGGAAGATCTGCTGGTCGGATGAATCCTGTTTGCTATTGCACCATGCAGACGGCCGACGCAGAATTTGGAGTCAACAGCACGAAGCGATGAACCCCTCCTGTCTGGTTTTGACTGTTTAGGCTGGTGGAGGTTCTATAATGGTTTGGGGGATGTTTTACTAGTATACTCTTGGTCCGCTGATACCTGTAGAACAACATCTTAATGGTCAGGGCTACCTGAACATTATTGCCGACTACGTTCACCCTATCATGCTACTGTCTTTCCTCCATCGGAAGGATACTTCTAGCAGGACACTGGTCACAAGGCTTGTATCTTCATGGAATGAGTTCAACTTATTCCTCTGGCCACCACGGTTCCCGGATTTGAAACCAATCGAATATCTTTGAGCTGAAACGGGTTATTCGAGGCATGGATCCATCACCATCCAATAAACTTCAACTGGGAGCAGCTGTTGCATCCGCATGGACAAATACATCACGGAACAATGCTTCCAGCGGCTAACTGAACCCATGCCACGGCGAATTCGTGCTGTTATAGCTGCTAGGGGTGGCGCAACATAGTATCAGGGGGTGTTTTCTTAGTAACGATGCTTAAAAAAAAAAAGAGAGAAAGTTCTGCATTGGATTTGCAAGCATAGCTGGAAGATGGATGTTTCTCGGGAAGCCAGCCACATTTCATATATGTTGTGAAGTGAACAGGCGTAACTGTTATTCTGAGGCAGGGAAATCTGCATGCTAAAATGGAACATGAACGTGATTCTCCGAAGATAAACGCTTTATACACTAGAAACAATCGCAGTGTAATTAGGTCCTTTTTCTTCGCAGGGTTCATCTACACTATCTATCCAAAAGTAATCGGATACGTTCGATTTTAGACGTTTTGTGGAATATTTAGAAAAATACTAGACGAATTATCCTGAAACGTCAGGGAAGTAACGAGCATGATACACATCAAATATTTCATCGCAGGATTTGTCCCGTAGGCAAATAAGGACGAGTAACGAATTGAACAAAAAAATAATGTTTGGAATCGCCCTGTAAAAAATAATGCTTGAAATGCATTGTAGCTGTAGCATATGCTTTTGAGGCTTCTTTTACTTATCTGTGTTCATTTGTATGAGAATAGCATGTATATTCATGGAGATGTAAAGGTTTCTTTAAAAACATCGAAATGGTTTTGTAAGTTTTTTGTTTATAACATGCAGGGTTTTCAACCTAAAGCAATGCCACTTTCAGGAAACTTGAAAATCTACAGTACAGACAACACCCTGCAATCAGAATATAAAAATATTAAATATTTGATGAAATATGAGCATTTTTACTAAATGATGTTTAACTGCGCATGCGCAAGCGTTACCAAAATATCTTTTGCATAATTTATTAGTCACACGTAAAGAGCTAATCTTATAAAAAGCCCAAGCAAATATCTTGAAAATTCAGAAAGACATCATCGATAGAATGAGTTGAATTTCAGTTGCTCTCAAAAATAAACAAAACGATAAGGGGTTATCTCCAAATTTTTATTTTTGGATCGGATGCCAGTATCAACTTCTTCTCCTTTCTCTGGCATCAAGAAATATTGACTTCATATCTGCGTAAGAAGAAGAAGAAGTTGATGAAATATAAAGGTTGCTCTCAAATTTGATGAAATATTTAATATTTTTATATTCTGATTGCAGGATGTTATCTCTACTGTAGTTTATCAAGTTTCCTGTAAATGGCATTGAACTGGGTTGAAAATCCTGCATGTTATAAACAAAAAAACTTACGAAAACATTTCGACTTTTTTAAAGAAACCTTTATATTTCCATGAATATAGGTGCTATTCTCATACCAATTACACAGATAAGTAAAAGAAGCCTCATAAGCATATGCTACAGCTACAATGCATTTCAAGCATTATATTTACAGGGTGATCCCAAACATAATTGTTTTGGTTCACTTTGTTGCTAGACCTCTATTTGTCTTCGGGAAAAAACCTTCGCTGAAATATATGTGGTGCAACCTGATTTTTACACCCTGAAGTTTCAGGATAATTCGTCAAGTATTTTTCTTAATATTCGACAAAACGTCTAAAATCGAAAGTGTTCGATTACTTTTGGGTAGATAGTGTATCTCGACAATTTAACTTTTAACAGTTAAAACAGCGCATAGGCGACGCGGTCGACTCAATAGAGCTGATAAGTATGATGTCACTTCCTGGCTAGTTGCCTAGCGATTCCAAACATTAGGTTTAACAATGTGGTGTAAGGCCATAGAAAAGCATAGAGAAGTTAAACCTAAGTTTGGAATCGCTAGGCAACCGGCCAGGAAGTGACGTCACCACTTACCAAGTCTATTGATCGGGCTATGCCAACGCCTCCTATAAAGAAAGCCTCAGCACTGAAACGTCATACATTGTTACATCATCATACTTCGTCCTTTGTTAACCGCATTTCTACCAATAATAAGCTCTAAATTTGGTCGACCTATGATGATGTAACAATGTATGACGTTTCAGTGTTGAGGCTTTCTTTATAGGAGGCGTTGGCTATGCAGGCTTGTATATTGTGCGCACTGGAGTATAGTCTGAAATTCTGCCGTATCACAAAGAGCGCCCATATCGACTGTTCCTAGAAATTTGGAGAGTTAACTTTTCATGTTATTTCGGTTTTAGGTGAAATAAATTCATTATAGCAATCATTGTTTTCTTTCTGTACCATTCTCTTTAAATCGTCCTGTATTATTATTAGGTAAATGGAATACGACCACATAAAACTATGAATAAATCACAATAAATCATAAACCAATGAATAAATATCGACATAGAATTAATATACAAAAAGGCTTAGTAATTTAAAATTTCAGTACTCAGAAATTGCTTTCAAAATATGTTTTTCAAATAACTCTACGCTATGGCGAAATCATCTTACTTAGAAAGTCTTCTCCCTCCACCCCACCTACTCTAGTTCGTTTTTTTTTAACAAGCAACGATAATTGCCTGCAAAAATAAATTGAATCTTTCTCGGCCTTTCTCTGCATTACAAATTTGCAAAACAAGATTTCAGAATCACCTTTTTCTTCCAGCCTCATTATTAACTTTATTTTAAAGAATTTTGTTTTTAATTTGTGCTCGAATTCAGCCTACAATAAGACATTCAAAACATTTCAAAAGAATAATTCATTTCATGTTGTTTTCTTTTAATTATTCTGAAACTGCATTTTAAAGTTACAATAAATAGGGAAAGAAAAATATTTAAAATCTTTTAATATTTTTATTCATGACTGATGCTTTGCATTTAAAAACATTTTTATTTACAAAAAAATTAAATTGTAGTATCTAAAATATCTCTATATTTTCAAAGAAATCAATTTTTTATTTAACAAATAAATAGAATCTCAAGACTTGTGAAAAAACTGTTAAAATGAATAAATTCTAAATATAAATGATAAAAATGAATAAAAGTAATATTCACCTTGTTGGGGCTAAGAACTTTTCATCACTTTCAAATACTCAAGTTGTAGAATAGTTCTTAAGTAAAATAATCATAAAAATCTTTTACAGATCTTTAAACGAACCTGAAGAATTTGGAGAAAAATTAACTTAGAGATTAATAAAATTTAAATTCATCTTAATCTTATAGAGAATTGTATACACAATTGTGTACTTAATTTTCTAGCGACAGTTTAATCAAAAATCATTTAACTATTTGATTAACAACATTCAATAAAGAGAACAATATAAGACTGATCTTAGTCTAGTTCAATATAGATTTAACTGGATAATGTCAATTATATTTTTTTCAAAATAAAAGGGTAATTAAAGACTAAAAGCTAAAAATATTAAATTCATACTAAAAATTGATGACAACTTCTTTAATGACGTGCATGACTATAACAATGAAAATAAATTGGTATGGCGGAATGGTATATTCGCACAGGCCTACCACGAGAGAATGATACGGAATCAAAAAAAATTACGGGGACTGACACGGCTGCTAGTTAAACCGTAGAATACGTCTTGAGGCCACATGGCGAATAAGAAAGAACTTTGTACAACACATTTAAAAAATTTAATTTCTGATATAAAAAAAATGTGCACACAAAAATGCAATTGCAATTCATCATAAATTGTTAACCAAACCTTTATGGCATTCCAACTTACAAATCACTGGTCAATGATAAGAGGAGTATGTTAGAAATGGCAACAGACAAGAACCAATAGCCCATGCAAACATCAAATTTATTGCCAACCAAAGTAATAGGTGATTCGATGGGTTTGAAATCTAAATTAAAATGTTTCTTCATAAAGCTAAGAGCGTATAAATTTAATGTAGCATCTACATTGATAATGCTAACTGTCATAATTGCAATATTAGTATCCACCTCCATATTGTCACTGACTGGTCTAATTGTTGGTGAATATTTCATTATCGCACTGAACAACAATTTCCATATCAGATATCGACACTTTAGGATGAATATACACTGAGTGGCCAGATTATTATAACCACCCCATCAGTACTTCGTTGGGCCACCTTCTGCCTTCAATACTGCGGCGATTCGCATTTACTTCACGAGATGCTGACACGGCACCATGAATGCTGCTGTATTGTGCTTTCTGGCCACAATCCGCTTCAAACCCCTTCAGTTTCTATCAGTGAGCTTCGACTTTCGGGCAATGTTGTGCTTGGCAGATGATATCTTTACCTGCTTCTTATAGGCTGTCATAACAGTCTTTGCCTGATGAATAAAACTGTCCTGTTGTGTGAAATTTGTTGTTTTGGAACCACCTGTATGATGGCTCTTTCAACTTTCTCCCACAAATGCTCAATTGGATTGAGAGTAGGTCATTATGGGGGCCACCTAAGCCAGGTTCGTCGTCGTTCGTGGCGATCGCAACAATCTCGCCTTCCTATCATTTTCAATTGTCGAATCAACATACGGGTTAAAGCATATATTCAGTAGCAAAAAATTTTTTTTGCAGTAAACAGCGCACAGGAAATGTTTGTTCTTGAAACTATTCCTGCAAAATAGGAGTTGCGTGGCATGCCGCATTGTCACGTTGGAAGAAGCCATCTCAATTGCGATACACCATCAACATGATTGCATGAACTTGATCAGCAAAGACACTTAAGTATGTTCTGATATTCCAATGTTTTTCTACACAAATTAAAGGGCCCATATTATGCCAGGAAAATATGCCCCAAACAATGACTGCCCCCACGAGCTTGAAGGATTGTACTTATGCATGTGGGGTCCATGCTTTCATGCAGTTTCCGTCGAATTCTCATTCTGTTATCTGCATGATGCAACTGAAAACGTGGTTCATCAGATCACATGACTTTATTCCGATGCTCAACTGTCCAATCCTTGTGTTCATGTGCGAATTGGAGACGTTTTATCTTTTTAACTGCAGATAGCAAAGGTGTTCGAACTGGCCCTCGGCTCCCATATTCTGTACAATGCAGTGTATGGCGAACAGTGCGTTCAGAGATCATTTGAGAGGATCCATGATAAAGATCTGCAGTAATTTGATGCGCTGTTGCCCTTCTGTTTTCTTGTACCAGTTCTGCCACTCCCCTTTCTACCCGAACATTGATGACCACAACTGGCACGTTCAGACCCAGTTTTCCGGCATACAGTCCAGTCTGTAACAATTTAACAGCAGCTGCTCTTGAACATTTAACGAATGCAGCCGTTTTGCTGATATTAGCTCCATGGCTCCGAGCGCCAACAATCATCAAAGGCTGCTAAATCACGTCGTTTACCTATAATCTTCTGAAACAAAACACGTCCAATGTCGTGGTAAACAAGCTGCTTGCCTATTTACACTAGTCCGGCTCTTTAGCAACTTCAGCGCGAAATCATAGCTAATTTCCCTACAAACATCAGGTGGACATAATAATCTGGCTACTCAGAGTAAACACTTCCTAGTATAGATCTCACTACACCATTGTACATAGCTTTAACAATACAAATATCATTGATATCAGCGTCGATCAGTCGTCTATAGTTAGACCAGTCTGTCAGTATAGGTTCACATTCGTTAAAGAGTTAACATTTCAAAAAATTGCAAAAACGCCTCCTCTCCTATAACTTACAATACCATATTTTTGAATAGTTTTAAATTTTTTCTACACAGCATGAAATCTTTCACACAGGATTGATAAAAGTGATGAAGCTAAGATATCACACTTCTGTTACCTGGGTTATTCAAGTCCTTCTCAAAACAAAATCTATCACAAACATTAGGCTACAAGAATATCCAAATTCATTGTTTATGAATATAGAAGGAAATACGAATTCTGTGTTCCAAACTATCGCATATACAGGGTGAGGCATTTATCTTGAGACAACTGAATATCTTGGAAACTAAGCATTGTATGAAAAAATGTTCAAAATCAAAAGTGAATTATTTCGCGGGAGAAATTCATTAGTTAAAAAATTACCCACCCACCCCGTGTGAGGGGGGGCTAGGGGAGGGAGTAACTATGAAATCTTAAATACGAAACCTATTTTTAATGGTATATTCAGATTGTATACAATATTCGAGAAATGTTTTATCCTTGGTGTTTTTTCAACTGATCCAACTGTTTAAGAGATATAGGCCCTGAAAGTGTGGAACTTTTAAAGTTTTGAACCCAATTTTATCGATGAAGACTGAGTGGGTCTTACAGACATTCCTATTCTACTTTTTAATATTCTTTAAGAATCCGAAGTCAGAATTTCAAAAATCCAATATTTCTCAATACACACGCATAAACTGTCTCCATAGGACTGCTGCCCCCAAAAGTTTACTTGTGCACTAAAAATTTTTGAATTTTTGAAATTCTGATTTCGGATTCTTAAAGACCATTAAAAAAGTAGAATAGGAATGTCTGTAAGACCCACTCTCTTATCTCTTTGTCTTCATCGATAAAATTGGGTTCAAAACTTTAAAAGTTCCACACTTTCAGGGCCTATATCTCCTAAACGGTTGGATCAATTGAAAAAACACTGAAAATAAAAACATTTCACAAATATTGTCTACAATCTGAATACACCATTAAAAATAGGGATTCCTATTTAAGATTTCAAAGTTACCCCTTTCCCCCCACCCTCCTCACAAGGGGGGGGGGGGAGTAATTTTTTAACTAATGAATTTCCCCCGCGAACTAATTCACTTTCGATTTTGGACATTTTTTCGTACAATGCTTAGTTTCCGAGATATTTAGTGGTCTCAAGATAAATGCCTCACCCTGTACATAAATCGCATTTGATGAACATGCTGATAATGTTGATGGTTATGGCTTGGATTTTATCACTCGGTGTTGAAACGTTTATATCATCAGATATGTTATTTTCGTCGAACTGAGCAGTGGAAGTTATTGGCGCATTCGTATCAAGCTATAGTTTACTTTGGCGGCGCCACGACTCAACTTTCAGTCGTTCATGATGAGCCCCTAGACGTTCAAAATCGGACATCTGGGTCTTCATGGATTACCCATCACTAAATCTGTTTACCTGTGACGTTTTCTATAATTTTTCTGGCGTTTATTATGCATAAACTTGGAAATTCTGTAATTTTTGCAAAATTTCAACAATTCGAAGGACGATATCTTAGATACTATTAAATACGGCGATTTAATTTTTAAGCTACTTTATAAAGCGCAGAAAGATAAAACAAATGACACCTTAAATATCGTGCTATCACAAAGGAAGCCGGAGCTAGACTAAATTAATTTCTGACGACAGCAGATTTTCTGACTCAACTTTGTACTTCGATTGCATCAGCCGATGTCGTCAGCATGAAGTCGGTCAAAGTCTAAAGCATGCTTTGTTTTATCGAATGCAATATCATTCATTTTTCTATCATTAATAGTTTTCACGTTATTAAGGTTTTCGTGATTAATACTTTTCGTGACATTCACGATTTAAGCGTGGCACCCCAGTATCGAAACATAAGACGTATTCTACGTCAAAAAGAAAATTGTATTTTTCATTAAGAGGAAGCCCTTCATGCCGTTTATATTGTGTTTGGAGCTTTGAAATGAATGTTTCTGCCATTTTTTTTCATTTTTTCAAAAAAAAAAATTAATTTCTCTAAAAAGACCTATCCCATTTCCATAAAAACTGGTCAGTATATAGTTTAAGAACCCCACTATCCGAATTCCTAAAAAAAAAATTAAAAAAATTTAAAAATATTGGGAGGGGGGGTCTTGGGGGAGGGGATAGTAAATAACTCCAAAACGGCTCATCACAGCCAAGCAAGTAATTTACAAAAAAAATCGCCTTAATGAGAGGAGTACGTACATGTCGAGTTTATGGAGTTTCGTTCGCTCGTTTGAACGCTACAGCCATTTTTTAATTTTTAGAAAATAATTAATATCTCAAAAAAGGCTTACCCAATTGACATAAAATATACGCTAAGGCACAATTTAAGGAAGCCTCTAACTATGTATAATTTTTATTTGGTTAAGCTATTTGCCGTTTCAGAGGAGTTAGCTGCACAAAATTGGTCACATATGTACATACATACAAACGTACAGACGGAAAATTTTTTATTCAAAATTTCATATCTTTACGAATCATGAGTTTTTAAGTCGATTTCAGCAAAAAAAAAATGTTGAATTTCTGAAACGAAAACAAAGGCCTTCACTCTTAGAGAGTGGTAGGCCAATAACAGGAAAATGACAATAACTCTGATTTTGATTACATAAAGTTGTTGTAACGTTATAAAAATATATCAAATCAAATTATAAAGATTCTGATTATTCAGATTTTGGAAAAAGCAACATTATTTTGGAATATTATTTTTCTTGGAAAATAGTTTCAGTATGAATTTATTTTTATTGGAAATTATATCTAAATTATTATTATAAGGGAATTACACTGGTCAACAAAAAAAAAATTCGTGCTGCCGAAGATGTTTCAATGAATTTATATAATATGAAGGATGCTGATTGCAGATATGCAAAAAGTTTTTTCAGATTGGCTCTAGTTTTTGAGATACAGGGTGTTCAAGAAATACAGCACCAGAATCATTGAAATAATGTCATCAACCTATCAAATTTGAATATTCTATACATTATTTTATGTATTTAAATGTATATTTCAAGTAGTTTTTTGTTACTTGTAATATTCTTGTATTGTTTTTGTTTGGAAACGTTAGTCGAGACAATCTGATTTAGTGATTGGTTGCAGGTATTGGTTAAGTTGGGGTTTTCTAGTGCCATTTGATACAAACGTGTGACAATTTTCTTATCGGTGCTAAACAAGCTGGTGCCCCAGTGTCTCCTTACAACATCTGGATGTGTGTTTAGGATAGGACACTGACCAGGGAGAGGGTGGAGACAAAGCACAGTGCCTTGGAGATCCTCCACGCGCAAACATCAAACTTTAAGTGTCTCCACGCGCCCTTGGACAGTGACAGTCGTTTCCTTCGTGAACATTCAATCATTGTGTTTTGTCAAGCATTCAACATTTGTGTTTCGTACCAACACCATTAAAGTAATATGATTGGATTAAAAAATATAACATTTATTGTGTTGTTTTTTTCTTTTAAGGAACTGTTAATGTTTCTATTTTCATTTCAGGATGAGTTCTTCACGAAGAGGCTGCATGAATGACCCTAATGTATTCTGCTACATTTGTGCCGATTATTGCCAGGAGAAACAAAGAAAAAATATTACAGATTTTGTGAAGCAAGCATATCTGGCATATTTTGGAATGAAAATCGTAGACCAAGATAAGTCTTGGGCTCCACATGTGGTTTGTAAAACATGTGTTGAAAATCTACCTCATTGGAAAAATGGAAGTAGAAAAGGTTTAAAATTTGGTGTTCCTATGGTGTGGAGAGAACCAAGAAATCATCACAGTGACTGTTATTCTGGTGTTGTTAATGTGCAAGGCCTCAATCGTTACAAGAAACGTAAATGAGAGTACCCAGATTTGGAATCAGCAAGGCGACCTGTTCCACACAGCAACGAAATTCCCATACCAGTGTTCACTACACTCCCCGACCTTACAGCGTCTGATGTTGAAGATACGCATATTGAATGTAGTACATGTTCAGGTGCAAGCAGTGGCAGTGAATATGAAGGAAGTACATCTACACAGCAACAGTTTTCCCAGGAAGAACTCAATGATTTAGTACGTGACCTGTACGTGACTTGCTTTCGGAGTCTGTCAAAGCAAGATTCCGAACTTTTAGTTTCCCGGCTAAAAGAAAAGAAATGTATAAAGCCTGAATCTAAAATATCCTATTTCCGTACAAGAGAGGCTGCACTTCTTCCATATTTTGTTCAAGATGAAGAATTAGTATACTGCAGCAACATTCCTGGGCTCCTTCACCAAATGGGGTTACCTGCATACCGACCAGAAGATTGGCGACTTTTTATAGACAGTTCCAGCAGGAGCTTGAAATGTGTTTTACTGCATAATGGAAATTTTTATGCAACTATTCCAATAGGCCACTCGTACAAACTTAAGGAGGAATATGAAAATATATAAATGGTCTTACAGAAGATCAGATACAATGACCACCAGTGGACTATCTGTGTTGATTTAAAGATGGTGAACTTCTTACTTGGGCAGCACCTGTTTTATGTGCTTGTGGGACAGCAGGGCAAAAGAAGACCACTGGCAAAAATCTGTATGGGATTCAAGAGAAAATCTTATTGTAGGTGCATCAAACATCATTAGAGAACCACTGGTTGATAGGGAAAAAATCATTCTCCCACCGCTCCATATAAAGCTGGGACTTATGAAGCAATTTGTTAGGGCCGTAGATAAAGGTGGTGATTGCTTCAAATATATTTGCAGATTTTTTCCTGGATTAAGTATGGAAAAACTAAAAGCTGGGATCTTTAATGGCCCTCAGATTCGCCAACTCATGAATGATCAAAATTTCGTTAAATCCATGACTGATATTGAAAAATCTGCCTGGAACAGTTTTGTGTTGGTTATTAAGAACTTCCTCGGCAACCACAAAGCTGACAACTATGAAGAACTCGTAAACACCATGCTTTCAAACTTAAAAAAGTTGGGTGCTACCATGAGCATAAAAGTTCACTTTCTTCATAGTCACTTAGATAGATTTCCAGATAATCTTGGTGCTTACAGTGAGGAACAAGGGGAGAGGTTCCACCAAGATATAAAAGTTATGGAAGAAAGATACCAAGGAAGATGGGACACGCATATGATGGCCGACTATTGTTGGAGTCTTCAACGTGATGGTCTTGATGATCCGCACACAAGGAAATCATACAGACGACGATTTGTTTTATGAAAATTGTGTTTGTTATTTTTTGTTTCTATTTAATGTTCCTAGTCTTAACCAATTTGATACATATTTATGTATATTAATGATATATATATTTATGTGATGGTGCAATAAGTAACGGTAAGTGCAATTTTGTTCGTATTTTTCGTGTATTTCAGTGACATTGTACGTATATCTCAAAAACTAGAGCCAATTTGAAAAAACTAATGTCATATTCGGAATCAGTGCAATAAATTTACCATAAAATGACTTTTAAATGATTGGCCGCAAAATGTGTGTTGACCAGTGTTATTATTCTCAGAATCAAATTCTTATTTTGGAATAATAATAAAGTAAAAAAAGTTAAATGCTTGCCATTTTCCTTTACATTTTGATGAAGGCAGGAATAAATGCCAAAATAGTTGACTCTATAATGTTGTACTGTCTTACCTCTAATAATCTTATTAAGAAACTAGTTGTTACCCGCGGCTTCGCCCGCCCGCGCCATCTATTGAGGGGAATCCCACCAAAAACACACACTGTTACAAATAAAACCCCCCAAACGTGGGCAAGGGGGGGGGGGTCGTAGGGAGCTGATTTTTGGCGATAGCGCAGATCCTTTATTGATAAGCCTGCCCTGAAAATTTCAAGTCGCTAGCTCAAACCGTCTAGGAGGAGATAGAATTACAGATAAATAAATAAATACACGCAAGAGTTTTAGTATATAGATACAGTACAGTCGACCCTCTCATCAACGAACTAATAGGGGGAGGGTGGTCCGTTAAAGCTGATTGTCCCTAGATAGGAAGGGATTGTTATATAACCTCTCCAACCTCTAACTTCTTAAGAAGCTATAATACACTATATGATCACAAATATCCGGACACATGCACGTTTGCGCTCTAGCCACGATTTCATGGAAATCAATAGGGCGTTGCACATCCCTTTGCCCGAATCACAGCTTCCACCCTTCGGGGAAGACTTTCCACCAAAT
Organism: Rhysida immarginata; assembly: GCA_023313115.1. NCBI lineage: Eukaryota > Metazoa > Arthropoda > Chilopoda > Scolopendromorpha > Scolopendridae > Rhysida > Rhysida immarginata. The sequence goes on from JAHWFO010006271.1 coordinate 2,462,160, forward strand.
GTTGGTAGGTACTTTCCGGAATGTTCCTCCATTCCTCCCGAAGAGCGAGAATCAGTTCAGGTACAGAAGTTGGCCGATGTGATCTGGCCCGCAAGCGTCTTTCCAATTCATCCCACAGACTCTCTATAGGATTGAGGTCGGGACTTTGTGCCGGCCAACCCATTTCTTCGACCCCTGAGTCCGCAAACCACTGCTGTACACGCCTCGCTTTGTGGCACGGAGCATTGTCGTGTTGGTAGAGAAATGGCCCGTTTCCGAAAAATTGCCACAACGTTGGAAGTGCACAGTTGTCCAAAACATTCAGATAACGGTCGGAGTTCATGATTCCTTGCACAGGAACGAGCTGGCCCAGTCCGTACCATGAAAATGAGCCCCACACCATGACTCCTCCTCCTCCGAACTTGACTGTGGGCTCTGTGCACTCAGGTAAGAAGCGTTCTCCAGGTATGCTCCAAACCCAAACTCGTCCATCGGATTGCCAGAGTGTGTAGCGAGATTCGTCTGTCCACATTACACGTTTCTGTGGGCTTTGCACCACTCCAGACGTCGCTTGGCGTTGACCCTGCTGATGTGGGGCTTGTGGGCAGCAGCACGGCCATGGAATCCCTTCGTGTGCAGTTCCCGACGAATTGTCATGGTACTGGCATCATTTGCAGAGGCGTTTCGAAACTCTGTGGCAATTTTTTCCGCCGAGGACTTCCGGTTGCTGCGGGTGACACGACGAAGCACTCGACGGTCTCTGTCCGTTAGTTTCTTGGGTCTACCGGTTCGTTGTTGAACTGCTGTTGATACCCGGGTCTTCCATTTCATAATGACATCGCCTACTGTTGACTTGGGTATCTGAAGAAGGCTGGAAATGTCACGCACGGACTTGCCGCATAGGTGACATCCAACGATGGTTCCACGTTGGAACTCACTGAGCTCTGCCGAACGACCCATTCTTGCCAATGTCCAAGCAGAATTGTGTCTGAAGGTGTGGGAAGCTATTTAAATGATGTGCAAGTCATTATCATGTGACATTGGGCCAATCGATGATCTGTGAGGGGTGTCCGGATATTTTTGATCATATAGTGTATATCACTGATACTTAGGTTTGTACGCTTCCGTTTTACACTTTCCTTCTGCTTCGATGACATAATGAGGCCGAAAATATGTTGTTTACAACTGAAACTTTCGAAATCGAAAGTTTCAATTTTGAAAGTTTATACGTAATCCCGTATCTGCCCTGCCAGCGTGATGTCATTTAATAAAATTGAAACGATTTTTTTTTGCCTGCTGATTTTGCCCCTTGCATCCGAAGTCCGTTGGTGAGAGGGGCTTGATTGTACTAACAAGGCAACCGCACGAAATATTTTTTTTTCTCTCATTTTTGTGCGCAAGCACACTGTGAAAGCGATAGCGTTGCACGGCGGCGGGAGTGCTCCGGAAGTGCAAAGTTCAACAAACATGGTGGTAAGAGGGGAAGTAAAATCGTTAGCGGCGGTCGCCAAGGAACTGCAGTTAGAGCACTGTTATTAAGCATAAAACCTTAATTTTGCTGTACAGTTATTACTATTTAAAATTATAAAGCACCGCGATACATACCCCCTCACCAATCACCAACACAACGTATTACTCGACGTTGCACATGAAGCCAGCCCCGTGACGGAAAATTTACGAAGATTACGAATTACTTAATAAAATGAAATAATAAATTAAGGAAATGGTTATTAATTACTCTACAGATTTTTTTACTGGAAGGCAAGTAGCTAACTGTAATAATCTATTTTAAAAACTAAGTTTGTTTAGAACTTGAGAATCCATTCAATTGTCGTCTGCTGTCTAAAACCATTGATTTCATGTGAACTGGATTCGTGCTTATTGCTGAGTAGAGGGAGAAAGGAGTTCCGTTAAGCGCATTTATACACACAAACCGCTTTAACAATGGAGTTCTTGTATGGCTATGTGTGCTTAAATTATTTCGTTTTCACGGTTTATTTTGAAAGAAACAAAATTTCGCATTTTCTTATTTTGGAAGCATCTATAGTGGTTTCAAATGAGTAACATATTTCAATTTGGTGGAAATCTGTGACATAAATGTTCGAGGGATTCCCTTGTAAGTTCAACAAGTTGCAAGAATAAATTATTAGAAACTTGAAAAGAAGGAGATTACAGTATACGAGATTTGTTCAAGAATTTTGCCTCCTGGTCCTTAACTTTTTTATTGTTAACCAATTTTCAAAATTCTTTTTGTATCTGATACCGTATTTGTCCTCTTTGTAACAATGATGAATGCACTATTCACTTTCGACATAGTCCCCATCCCTTTCCATGCATTGCGTCAACGCGTGACTAGTCGGGTGAACCTGTCGGACAGGAATTCCAGGGTTGTTGTCGACACGAGGATTGAATGGCATCTTTCACCTCGTCGTCAGAACGCAACTCATGTCCCTTATGGTGCTCTTTTTTCTTTGGGAAGTAGTGAAAGTCGCAAGGTGCAAATTCTTTCATCTTTGAACTGTAGGCGCTGCAACGCCTCTTGTGTATGGCGATCGTGTGCGGGAGCGCGTTATTGTGCTGCAGAAGAGGGTCCACCGGAATTCCTCTCCGACGGGTTCACCCGACTAGTCACACATTGGCGCAATGCGTGAAAAGGGATGGGACTATGTCGAAAATTGAATAGTGTATTACATAGAGGACAAATGTAAATATCAGATATAAAAGAATTTTGAAAATCGGTTAACAAATAAAGTTACGGACCATGAGGCAACAATTCTTAAATCCTCGTAGCAACATAAGATTAGGTAACACAAATAATAAGTTTGTACCGCATTATATCTCAAAAAAAAACACTATCCTGATTGAATAAATGCAAAATAATTTCACCGAAAACCATAACACGAGATTAATAAAAAAAGCTATTATACCTCCAAATAAGGTCGGAGATAGGGTATCAGTCCGTACAATATGGTAAATGGAAATTTGTTTTTAATTTTTTGTCCTCGCTACTTTCCCAATACTTATTTAATTTCTGTCCTCGTTACTTTCCAGGAACTGATTTTTTTTTTTTTTTTTGGATTGGCAGATAACAAACTTTTGAATTTTTCATCATTAGGAGAGTGCACCCTATGCTAGACTTCATATTCGTACCCAGAATGTGGTACTGCATTTCCAGAACTATCAGGTTTTCCGGAAAGTTTCTTCCGGATTCTTGACGCGTGCGCAAACAATTCTGTATCTCGACTGTTTGTTCAACAATTCATCAAGACCAATCGCCGAAACGAGTTCAGAAAAAAGCCGGTTCTATTCCATCAAGATAACGCTCGCCTGCACACTAGCACCGCCACCTCCTGGACCTTGCACGAGCTCGAATGAGATATCATGGCTCCCCCCCCCTCCCCCCTATAGCCCTGACCTAACACCCTCCGACTACTACCTTTTCTCCCACCTCCAACTCCATCTTCGGGGTGAAATTTTTAAAAGTGCAGAAGAGTGCAAAAAGCAGGTTGATTTGTTCCTAGGGTCCAGGGACCTAGGGTTCTTCGCGGAGGAATCGAAAAGCTCCCAAAACGTTGGGAGAAGATCATCGAGTTGGATGGGGAGTACTATCCTCGTTAATTCAATCATTTGTACATATTTTTTGCTTTCGAAGTAAAAATTCAAATCTGGAAGAAACTTTCGGGCCAACCTGATTTGTTAATAAAAGCGTAGTTATTGTATTGGCGAAGTTGGTCGTTCAATCGCCAATTTTTTTCGAATATTATGATTTTGACTTCAGATTCAAAAAGAGCATAAAAAATTAAGTAAAAGGTATACCAGCACACCTGTCCTACCTTTTCGGGAAGATGGCCGAAATGGCCGTTAAAGTTAACCACTTTGGTTCCGCTCGATATGCAAAATGAGGTAAAGTCATGCGAAATGGAAACCTGATTTTTCAAATGTATGTAATATTTAGCAAGTGAATGATAACTTAATTTTTTAGCTGACTCTGTGGCTGAGAGCGCTAAGGCACAAATCATATCGCTCTCGAGACCAGCGACCCGCGGGTTTGAATCCTGCTCAAGTTCCAGGCTTCATCTTAATTTTCATAAATGACAAGCCAAGATCACAGAAAGGGTTATACATTATTTTATTTTAGGCATTGTCAGAAGACATTTTAGTTTTGTTTGGGTTCATGTTAAGTTTGAACAATGCATTATAACAACCAGGAAATATTAGAAAATTTGAAAATCAACAAACTGAAAATGAAAATTTATTGCTGACAAACTCGTATAAGGCAAAAATTCACGGAGGTGGCAAATTTGCTTTGGAAGCCATTAAATTCAGGAAATTTTACTTTATTATTAAAAATAAATACTGCAAACTATTTTTATTATATAGTTTTAATGTGATATAAAATAATCTGAATGAAGATATGTAATTCAATATTAAAAAAAATTATTTCGAAACGTCATTTCGGAACGCGTTCCTAAGTATTAATGTGCAAGCAAAAGCAACCGTAACTTAAGGAAAAAGTATCATTAAAGGTTCTCAAGTTTCTGTGAGCCTTATTAATTACTTTACAAAATCATATTTTAACTGCCTTAAAATTTATTATTATTATTCCAATAAAAATTTGCCCGAAAATTTGTCCAAGATTGAATGCGTGATATTAGTGAACGCAACTGTAACTACACTGAGCTGCTACTTTATTAGGTACTTTTGTCTAGTAGCGTGATGAACTTCCATTAGCCTTCAAAACCGCCTATATTCGTTGGGCATGGATTCAACGAGATGCTGAAAGGTTCAACAGGAATGTCGGCCCATGCAGGCATGAGAACTGCACGCAATTCTCGGAGATTCGGTGAAGGTGTACGCAAGGAGCGAACCGATGTATGCAACAGGGACCCTTTTAGCTCATCCCAAGGTTGTTCAATGGGGTTGAGATCTGAAGACTGAGCCGCTTACTGCATCAAGGAGAACTCAGTCATATTTCTGAAGCCAATCCATAGTAGTTCTGGTCCTGAGTGTTGGTGCAATCATGCTGCTGGAAGGAACCATCTGCGTGCGGATAAACTGTGAGCATGATGGAGTGAACATGATCTGCAACAATGTTTATGTGGGTTTGGCGTTTAAACCACCGTCTACAGATATGAGGATCCAATTCATGGAAAGAAAACATCCCTACACAATTACTTCGCCTCCAACCACCTTGCAAAGACCGCACCAGACATGAGGGTTCCATGGCTTCATGTTGTTTTCGCCATATTCTAAGCCTTCCATTGACATGATGCAGCAGGAACCTAGATTCGTCTGACCACACAACCTTTTTCCAGTCCTCGATGGTCCAATCCTATATTGTTCTTCTCTGATAGCATTGGTACCCAAGATGGTCTTCGGCTTTAGTAACTCATTCGAACCACGGTGCGACTAGGTGTCCGTTCTGATATTGGTTTTTGACTATCCGAGTTGAAATGAGCAGCAATTTGTGCGATTTTTGCCTTTCTGTTTTCGAGAACAAATCTTGACATTCTCCTCGGGCCACTATAACCAACATGGGTTTTCCGATGGTTACATAGGTTTTCAATTGCGCTTGTACAATCTGCCCAACAAAAAAAACTACTCTCGATAAACACTTGAAACAGTGGTACGTGAAAAGTTCAGGAGAGTGTCAGTTTCTGAAATACTCATTCCAGCTCGTCTTGCACCTACCACCAAGCCGCGCTGGAAATCAGTCAGATCACTGGTTTTCCCCATTTTTACTATGGTTTCACGCCTAACTAACAGTAGACAAGTTGCTTCAGAATATTTATATCGTCATTTGTGATCATGTGACATGCAAATCAGGTAGTTACTCAATTTCATATTTTGTGAGGTGTACCTAATAAAAAGGCAGCTCAGTGTAAACGAAATAGTGTTTATGAACAATCCCATATGGAGTTAGCGAGAAGTCATGTGAGATAATTCCGTATGGATGGCGACCAAATTGATCTTTTCCGGTAAATTAATTAAGATTTAAGTGGTAAGTACCATGTAATTCAAATTTAAACACCCTATATCAATACAGCATCATTACGGAACGCATATAACTGTTTAAAATGGTGAAAAAAAAATTCGAACTTGAGGTATATTTCTCGTAATAATTTCAATCTTCTGCTCATTAAAATCTTGAAAAGCCGCATCCAAGTTGGCCGCATACAAATTTCATTTAGAAATGTCATTTAAAAAGGTCATTTCGGGAACGTTCTCGGACATGAAGCGCGTTCCCGAAATGATATGTATCTGTAATAGATAATTATAAAAAGCAAGTTCAAGCAAAAGATGAGAAAGACGTTCTTCCACAACATTTATTTAACATCCACGGA